>LQRL01066618.1:0-10273 GCA_001703475.1 Hydroides elegans | reverse complement strand
TTTGTCAATCAACCGCTATTTCTCATAGAAATTTGCAATACCAAAAATATTTTGCATTGCATTTCCCGTTTAAGAAATATAAGGGTCTAAAGTTGACATTTACTTTTCAATGTTCCTTTAGTTCATTTAAATATTTCTACTTTGTTTTTATGTCTTTGATAAAAGAATGCGACATTATGAAAGCATTGTTTGTGATTTGCATGAGAAAAACTTACTCTTCTCTGAAGCATGCCTACGAGTCCGCCCCAATTTCCATCTCCGTCTTCAATACCCCATCCCATATCTTCCGGTAAGGAAAGTGTGAACCTAAATCGTATTTGGAAACAAGTTTTGATTCAACATTTATTAAATGTATGAGGTTATAATGTACATTTTCATCTACATAGATATTCTGCAGCTCTGTTATACATGCAATAAATAGCCAACGTGATGCTACAGATCATTCTAGAAAAGAATCTGTTTTGAGATGAATTAACCGCCAAATATATTATGATGTAAATCTCAAAAATCATTTATGTAAAGCAGTTGTATATTATCTATTCACAGTGAGGTCATATATACTATCCGGCAACAGAAAGTATAATCATAAATTTGTGAATATCTTCGCGAATTCTCAATATTCTAGATTGAAATTTTCACCATTGTCATAAAATGTAGCTTTCAATATGATTCTATAGTTTCATACCAATAGATCAATGATTAAGGTGTTAACGTTGAGTAGGGGTCAAAACCTTATTTTTGAGTGGAAATCGGTAATGGTTATTCTAATTATAATTTGGGACTGTAGAATAAAGAGTGTAACATTTATGTCAGTTTTCCTAATTTATTTCAATTTTTACAAAAGTTGAAAACACACATAGCCACGTCACGCACCCTTTAACATTATTGTGATCGGGCTATATGGATGTTGAAGATCGGTAATTCTGTAAGAACACTAGCATGCCGCTTTTAATTGTTAAAAGCTATATTTTTTTCGTTTCAAACATCACAACAAATTCATAGGGAGTAACAAGGACAGACAACGGAGTCGGCGGTGGAAGTAAGAAATGTCGAATCGGGATCGAGAGATCCAGATGTTATACCTGTGTAGCCGGTTTCGCCATGAGGCGGTCAAAGCGACAGAATCACTAGACCCGACAAATAGATGGATTATCCCCAATACGTTGAAACGATGTTTGCGTGGAAACGGATGACGCCTTACACAGAACGTACGTTCGAAACCGAGAAGTCGGCATCGACGATAAAATTTTGCAAACAAGTATCGCGAAACCTTTTGCATAGCGCCCTTTGACATTTAGCGTCGAGTCCGTTTTCAACTGAACCACTCCTATGGTCGCCAAGGGGCGTATACGGGCTTCGTCGATCATTTTGTAGCCTGTTGTTTAAACAAAGTTGACCGCTTCCGGGAAGGTTATGTTATGGTTTAAAGTGTCATCCGATACGGCTAGAAACCTTAGCTACGGAGCATCGACGAAAACCTAACGACCAATCGTTACATCGATCCGCATATTCATGACTTTGCCGTTCACTGCCATTTATGCATGGCAAAAGACTGAGGGTAGTCATCTTTAACATTTCAGAAATCCTAAACCAATGATGATAATCGATATTTAAAAAAAATGTTTAGGAAAATGATGAAATAATATGCTCTGTAAATTGCAATATGATCGAATAAATAATAATACTATAATTATGTGTTTGAAAAAATATTATACTTTCTTTTGGCGGCTAGTATACTAGGTATATGAAATATAAAAATGAAAAAAGGCGAGATATCCACATACACAAGGGCGTTTCCGATCAATTAAGCGGGCTGAACATCATTATATTCTTAGATTGGCATTGATGATGTTAAAATATATCCATTCAACCCAAAACTCATTAAAACCAAATTAAATGGTGAATAATTGAGTAACCATTAGCCACGGTTAAAGTGTCTGAGAAGGGCGAAATATCTTACAATATCAAGTAATTCACTTATTACAAAAGGTAAATAAATAGGAATGACATTGCTATTTTCATTTAAACAAATATAAAAAAAAACTCACGTAAAATTGAGATCATATGATAATTCTCTGAGCAACTGTATACATAAGCCATCGAATTCATTCGTTGTTGCATTCACCTCACTAACAAATGGACCCCACTGTAAAAGAAAAAAAAAACATGATACACAAAATGAAGCCATTTAGACTTAATGGGATTGATCTTACTCTAGTATAATACAATATTAGGAAATTTGATATGAAGTAACAACGATTAATTCTAGTGCATGAAGGAAATACATATGCATTGTTACAGTGACTATTTAGAGTTGCTTCCTTGTACCATAGAAGCAAAATGTAATAAAACATGATTATAGCTAAAAGTGAATTCTAAAGTGTCGTCTTTTATTTAAGAGTGCGCAAAAACAATGTTTTATTTAAAAAAAAACGTTTTTCGTGACAAATTTTAAGTCATACAATATTTCATATCTAGTTTTTTTTTCATTAAATATCTCAAGCCATTAACAAATGGCTTTCATTATAAATTAAAATAAAAACACCTTTCAATCGCATCATAAAAATATCTTACATGACAGGACCTAATTTAAATCCTAAAAAAGAACATTTGTTTTATATATCTATAATATAAATAGTCCCTTTGATCTCCCTACCAGATTGGTGCCGACACGAAAATGGCGTCCATTAAAGCCGAGCCTCGCATTGGGATACACAGGTGCGTACGCAGTGAAAGCTTCACGCGTCAATACTCCCACCGGCTGAAACCGTCTCGCTCTTTGTTCGCCGACGTAAAAGGCCGCATGGACTTCATACTCCGTGCAATTAGAGCAGGGCACATCAGCATCAAAGGCGTCCTTAATGCACATGGTAATGACATACTAATTTGCGATATCATGAGCTATCACATACATTAATTTGCTGTATCATTGCAATGACAAATCATGCATGCTTTAGTTGCTTGAATATATGTAATACTTCAAATATAAAAAAAAACATTTGGCTACCATATACATTAATTTGCTGTATCATTGTAGTGGCAATCATGCATGCTATAGTTGGTTAGATCTATTTTATACTTTAAATAGAATTCTACGGAGAAAAACATTGAGCGTTCATATGATCTGATTGATATAATATAGAATGGAAGGTTTTTTATCAGGTAAGCAGCTGTGTTGAGTAAACTAATGGAATGGCTTCGGCTTTAATGTATCTGTGGAAATCACTTGAGAGGAGAAAGGAGTTTTTGCAAGCTTGTTAATTAGCGAAACACTTTCAGATCAAGGATGGGCTTTTAAAAATTACCATGACAATGTTTAGCATATCATTTCAAATTTGTCATAATTACTTTTAATTGAAATTAAAAAAATGAGGATGCCTGTTTAGATGGAAGCATTTTTTTATATAATGATTATTAAAATAAGTATCATTGGTGCTAAATTGTTGATATATTATCTCTCGAATTAAAGTGACATAGAATTCTACCTGAATGTGATCAAACATGAAATCTGCCAGTTGCGATCGCTCGCCACAGGCTGTAGGTATCACAGAAGACAGATCCGTTTGCGCCATCATCAGCCTGGTCACCGCCATGTCATGGATCACCTAAGATAAAGTACGAATGGAAATGTGTGTATTGTTGGCCTTGAATTACCAATACTATAAATGTATGCGTCGAAATGGCGTGTTTTATCACTTTTATAAATCACTTTTATAAATTGAATACCAGTAACGTTTCTTCTATGAAAATACTAAAATAGGAATACACCGATGGGTTTAAAGGTGAAACTAACCGAGTTTTTTTCCTCAAACAAACAGAGAATAACAGTCACAAAGAAAAGTTTTACAACTTATAATATATTTCATAAGACTGAACATTACCATTTATTATACTGATACCTGTAGCATCTCGGTAATATTTTGCTGTTGCGGACTCGGAACAACTGCTGAAACATGGTCGATATCCTCAACGTATTCTTCTAATGCCAGCATATCGTCGTATTCGGTTATAAAGAGGAACTTGGCATGGTGCGTAAACAGTCCCTGATATTGCCCTGTGTGGTCCTTTGACAATGCCTGAACATAATTTGATTACGTTTTAATGGCATTTCAATTAATGAGCATTATGAGCAAGAATCAAATGCAAATGCCTTCTAATTAGGGAGCGGTTACATTGAATCGCAAGTCGCGATTTTTACGGTTACATTAACTAGCGATTCAAGACTTCTTATTTTGATACCTTTCGGCTTTGAATTGATGTTATACTTATGATTGTGTAAACCTTTCAAAACTTATAAAATGAATCTATACTTAATATTTGGTGGATCGATAAAAAGATATATAAAGCGTCCCTAATTAAAGGCAAATACTTTGTTTGATAATTTGCAAAAACAACTTACTTTCCACTTTATCTACCACTATCAATAAATAAAGGAAGATGTTATCAAAGCTAACAAAACCTGTGATGGCTTCAGGTTTGCGCCGAACGTCTCATAATGTAGTAATGATAAATCATTTAATGAGACCATAATCGAAAAGACGATGGTGGAATCATCCTATGCTAAAAAACGCTGCTTCAAATATCTATTTAGAGACCTTAAACAGGATTTAAAAAATATATTTACCATCAATGTCTTCCCATCCAAATGAATTTACTACTCTTGCATTTGTAATGGCAATAGTCTAAGTGGCTTATTGTAATAGAATCTAGTCCGTTAACTTTGGATTCTATAGAATCGGATCATTTTCAATCTAATGTTTCATTCTTTTCCGTTCATCAAGGTAATTCTTTTTTTTTATTCCTCCAGTTTTCCTCCAGTAGAAGGAGTCAATCATAATTTTTCAATTTTGAATTTGGCATGACTAGTATTTACCATTCTCTATTATGAATCAATTTGTGAAGAAACGGTAGAATATAAATACCTTTGAAATCAGATTGTAGTCTATAGCTCTGAACTATGAGTCTTGATAAATAAAATAGATTAACAATGTGTTGTATCAGTACTTGCACGTTCAACAGGAGATATGTGCAAAAAATAATTTATTCATAGATATTGATTCCATGCATGTTTCCATTATCTTTTAGAATCACAGTGAATAGTTTAATTTATATTCAATATGAGTAGCTTATTATCGTTAATTTCAAAATATATTGTCGCTGGCGATAGAAATCGCAGCTTGCGTCAAAAATTTTCACTCGGGAAGCGAATCGCAACCAGCGACAAATGTCAAACAAGCAATAATCTATGCAAAGAAATATAGAGCATAATTCTTTTGCTTTTGAGAATCGCTGCTATGTAACCGCAAATTTATCAAATCGCTTCCAGCGACAACTAGTTTCTTTTAGAAAAAGTTAAAGTCCTATAAAGAAAACAGTGAAAATCGTAAGTGGCGATAGGAATCGCTACTTTAATGTAACCGCTCCCTTATTGGTTGCACATGTGACATGTAGGTAAAACTTTGTTTCAGGTCACCATTAAGCAGTCCCTCATTTTAAAAGAATAAAATTTGGGTACGAGCCAGATACTCAATTTTTTGTTGGCATTCCTTTTGCGTTCAATATTTACGTGAAATATATTAACGATTTTCTTATTATTGTCTTAGAATTTTGAAACCAAAAATAAGGAAACATATTAAATTGAAACTAAATAAGTGAATTAATTTAATATCCTCTTTACTACAATTATCACATACATGTATGCGTGGTTTATATTCATTTTAATAGAATATTATTACATATCATAACTTACCGTGTTGAGAATCTCAATCATGCATGGCAAACTGCAATAAACGACGATATTCGGAATTGCATTATCGAATACCGCATCCAGAATATGACTTATAGACAGATCCTGAACGAAGAATGTAACTGCCGTAATGTTGTTTTCGATCAGTGCCGATCCAATGTCTAAGCCTGTCGCCCCTTTAGAAATGATTTATATATACTTTTATCTAACGTGTTCAAAAAAAATAACGCTCTGGTGGGTGTTTGGGTCTATAACTTTTTATTGCGTTGACTTTTTAAAATGAAATTTTCACATAATCAACTTCAATCAATACTGATTAACAAAATGTAATTAACTTGGTATTTACACTTTCACCAACATCACAATATAACGATATTCAATGACGGGTGACAATACATTTTTCACAATATAGTCATTATGTGTATCAAATGCATGGTTGGTGCGTTATGTGAGTTCAATTTGTTAAATGGCATTGTCTATTAATTTGGTATGTTTTAATCTTCCTTGAAGCAAATGTTTCCTTTTGAATTTATTGGATTTAGCGCAATATTATTATTGTCTGACAGTAGTATGCAATCCATTTTCATCGCTAGTCTAATGGACACATTTGACCCGTCTAAGTTCTCTCAACGAATAATATGGCAGGGCCCTTACATTTAATGAAAATTTTACCAAAATTTTAATTATAGCAAGGAAGATAAACGTGATATGCCACTCGACGAAATATCAAGCGATTTAACTGAATTGATAAATCAACCTTACCTTTGCCTAAACTCAATGCACCTACGGGCTATACCAAGCATACAGGTTAAGACTCAGACTACGGTCTTGGTACGTAAAAATCGCTAGTTGCAATTTTCACCTTTTTTATTTGTTGGGAAACGAAATGATCGATTTGATTATATCTTCGAAATAAAAAACGATGAAAAACGATGAAAACATTGAAAATCGCAATCAACTTGCGATTTCAAAATCGCTTATTTCATGCAAGAGAGGCCTGATGTGAAATTGTCTTTGTCACCCTTCATCGAACATCGTTATATTGAGATGTGGGTGTGATGGTAAATATCAAGATAATTACATTTTCTGAATAAAGAATGATTGAAGTTGATTATGTGAAAATTTCACTTTTGAAAATTCACACATTAAAAAGTTATAGACCAAAACACTCACCAGAGCGTTATTTTTTTTGAACACGTTATATCATGTCAATAGTCAAACTGCACAGGGTTAACTTTTTATGTCAGTTTACCTTTACTATAAGTGCAAGAATATATATTAGGTTATTCAAATCATCCCACCAATAACTCCTTTTAAATGGCGCTGTTGTGATTTTGTACTTAACTTAAACTTTTTTTCATGAGGGCATTAGCAATAAATCAGGAAAAAATCAATGTTCTAGCTGTTGATGTTTATGCAACTTTTTCAAATCGTCTAATGAAATTATAATTAACCATCCCTATGTTTATAACTGTAACTCTTTTAGAATTTTAGTAATATCATCCACATATATACTCACCTTCATGTGTATCCCTTATTAGTAAAACGTCATGCCAACCTGTGCTTCTCAACGCTTGAGTAACACCCTGCTTAAAATCTCGTTTTGGCGTCTCATAATCGAAATAAAACGTCTCATTACGGACGGGCGCCGAACACTTTTCATTGAGATTCAAAATCGGAACTTGCTCCTCTTTTAAAACCGACGCCACTCGCAACAGATCATTGCAAGGGATATCCGCAACAAATAATATAGCTCCATCTCGTATATGTTGACAAAATATGGAGCGTAATTGAAAAAGGCCATGTTTTGTTGGATCCAGATGTGGGTATATTAAGGGAAGTGATGTGTTTGAAGGAATCACATCAATCTCTGTATCCGCTGTGTCCAACATGGCGAGCGTGTCTTCAGAAACACTGGCATCGTGAAGAAAAACTGAAATAAAATAAAGACATAATATTCTTGGCTATTGCTTATGTGGTGCAGATCTATATAGCATCAGAGGTCCGTTTCGTTTTAAATAGAATGGTTTATTTAGTGTTAATGTCGACTAAGGTGAGCTTGGATACAGATACAATCTTATTATTTAGCCCTTTGCAATTTTGATAGATTGTCAACGAACAAGTATTGCACATTGACGTTTTTAGTATAACCAAAACTGAATGACATGATGTGAAAATGAGGAAGATTTCGAACATCTTCCTTGATTCCACCTGAATGATTTTTTTGATATTGAGTTTTCTACAAATATGCATTTGTATTGCTAAACCAAAGAATTCTTAGATTCTTCACCAGCATTGGACATTGTTATACCCTAATGCAGAAAAATACCAGATCCAAACTGAAAATGAAATTGAGGAATATTTGGAAATCTTCGAATATTCATTCTTTTTAAATACATAAAGCTATGATTACTTACCTATACTAACTACATTATCCTCAGAATATGACACATGATAAGAAAATATAAAACACACAAAATATAAAATATTCCTCATTGTTAACTTATATGAGTAAAATCTTATTATCCTAACAAATATATCAACTGCAGTAGTGTTTACGGAACAGAGGATATTGTGTAACTTAAATGAGTCCCTATTCAAACTACTCCATAATCAATGCCTGAAACACATTCTATATGGGAGAGAGAATCAAACACCCACGAGCGGAACAGAAACAATTGATTAAATACGGCTACGGAAGCTGACAGGGTTAATATAGGTGCGTAATGCTAAGCCCAATGCTGTTTGCCCAAGGGGAAAAATAAGGCAAAGCTAATATGGACACTGCTTAATGAAAGTCACGTTGTTTCGCACCTGTATCTGTCCTATTTTATCACTTATGTTGTAGCAAATTCATATAGATATGCTGCAATCATTGATTACATTTTAAAATAGTGAAATAGTGCTATTGTCTATGCATGAAGTTGGAGCACCCCAAGATGTGGTTTAGAAATGTTTATAATATGCCATTGGATTATAATGGCGCGTGGTTTTAACCCTACATTATATTTTATCGTTGATCGTTTAGTGTTAAACGTTTAAGTGTTTGCAATATCATAAATAAGCGTTTAACTGTTAACGTTTACGTTTTGCGTTTAACGTTTTTGCGTTTTGTGTTCGGCGTTCAGCGTATATTATCGCGTGGTTAGGGCCGGTATATGATACAAAGTGTTTTTATTTTGTATGAATGAGGCTTTACATAAAATGAAACTCATTAAAATACTTGTTTTCGTAAATGTTGGTTTGTTCCTCCGTAGCCTATGCATTCTAATGGGAATGATAAACACTAATATAATTATGATCTTAATGCATCACGCACTTAGAGGGCAGCTATTGCTTAGCGTTTAATGTTAATCGTTTATCGCTTAGCATTTAATGTATACCGTAATTGTGGCAACCGTTTCATGTTTAACGTTCAGCGTTTATGTGGTATCGTTCCTCGATTAGCGTTTTCCATGTCAGGTTAGAAACGCGCGTGACTGTCTATCTACCTAACATATCAACTGAACAAAACAAAAAATGCATTCACATTTTAGCAGCACCATTATATTATTTGTACTTTTGGAAAACTTAAACAATTCGAACGAAAGTGATAAATATGATTTAAGCACATTATTTAATTGTCAACATGGAATAATAAAATCTTGTATAATCATCGATTCTATACTCCCTGAATTTGCCAAACATTAATTTCTAAAATACTAAATTGTAACTTTTTTTCATGCTTGATTATCTTAAAAGATAGTCTTTAGAAAAGATAATACTTCTGTTATTTACCTACCTACCTAGGTCGATGTTGGAAACATCGACCTGCCTGGATCTTCCACTGGTCCCTGCTCAACATCAAGGATGCCATCTCGCGTTCTTGGAGGCCGGTGTCGTCTCGCAGCTGCTGCACAAACGTCCGCGCCGGTCTTCCTCGCCCTCGCTTGCCGTGATTAGGGATCAACAACACTAGATTGGATGCAGCTTCTTCCGGGTGTCTATAGCAATGACAAGCCAGCTTGAGTCTCTTTTGTTTGATTGTATCTGTGGCTTTGGGTACTTCAGCATATAGTTCTTTGTTGTTCACATGGTCTCTCCAAGTGAACCCCAGTGCTGATCTTAGCAGTCTCGTGAAACAACCATCGATTATCTTTGCCAGTGTCTCTGTGAGTGTCCATGCTGCACTTCCATATAGGAAAACTGACTCTACCGTTGAGCGGAACAGTCGCGTCTTGGTCTTTCTAGACAGTGTTGATCTCCAAATTCTGCTCATCTTGTTGTGTGCTGCCCATGCTAGGCCTATTCTCTTTGCTATATCGGCTCTTGAGCTGCTTACTAGGGATCCCAAATAGGTGAAATCATCTACTTCTTCGAGTATGGAGCCGTCACTGGTTTTTATATCTATCTTGCTAGGACAGTTAAAGGACATCACTTTGGTTTTATTTGGGTTGGCCATCAGGCCTATTGCCGCTGCCGCAGTTTCAACTCTATCGAGCAATGTTTGTGCCTGTTTGACTTGTTCACTTATCAACGCGATATCAT
>LQRL01066611.1:0-29861 GCA_001703475.1 Hydroides elegans | reverse complement strand
GCTCGCTTATCCCTCGATGGATTTTATTTTCCTTTGGCACATGGAACAAACACATATTGGAGCTGTGCTAAGGCGTATTATTTTTGAAAAATCTCAAAAACTGTAATTTTTGCGATTTTTTGAAAAATGTTGATTTTGGGGACTTGGGACATTAAGAAAAATGACTCGTATATCGTGATGTTTTGATGACTAGGAATATGTAAGGAAAACATTGTGAGAAAGACGTTGTTAGAAAGACGTTATGAGAAAGACGTTGTGAGAAAGACGTAAGAAAGACGTTGGATGGATTTTTGTTGATGTTCTTAAGTGATTCCTCTGTTTTTTTCGGTTTTCAACTGTTGTTGAAGTAGCGGAGGACTTAATCAGTTTCACTGATCTACTTGTTTACAGTTGATTTTGCACTCAAAATTGTAAAATGGTCAGACAATATAAACATCAAACTTCAAATGTGGGATATCGCAGGTAAGTGAAATATTCATCGATAATAAGTATATTATACCTAATCAAAGACTCTGCAGTCGAACATAACCATTGACTCAACTATCATTAAAAGGGGTGTTTATATCTGCATACAAAGGGTTTTCGCAGTTTCCAGACATCGAAATATGTCGAAGCATCGTTGTAACATATCGTCAGAAAATTATAAAATTAATGTTAAAATTAATAGCATTTCCATATAATTTAGGCCAGGAGCGATTTCAGTCGATGACGCGAGTCTATTATAAAGATGCGCATGTATGCATCATCATGTTTGATCTGACCAATCGGAACACTTTCCTCAACGCTCTTAAATGGAAACGGGACCTCGATTTGAAATGCACACTACCCGATGGAAGTCCCGTGCCGTGTATATTGCTTGGAAACAAAGTAGACTTTTACATTCTAGAAATTAATTCCGAGTAGACAAATAATTAAATTCTATGGTATGCATATTCAGCTGATTTGATTAAATTTAACTTGAATTAGAATAATTTAAAGTGAAAAATCTTTCAGACACTTTTTTTAGAACTTTCATCGTAAAACATGTTTTATACCGAGTTATAAGATTTGATCCTTAGCATTCGCAATAAAACAAAAACCAAGCATAAATCATCGTTTACTTGGTTTTTAACTGTTATCATCAATAAATAAGCATCAACTAACATGAATAGAATATTTTCAAAATAGTGCGATATGCCCAATCGAAATGTGGATCAGGAAGAACTGGAAAAATTCAGCGCCGATCACGGATTCATTGGGCATGGCGAAATCTCGGTGAAAGATGGCCGAATGGTAGAAGAATCAATGAGGTAGCGTGAAATAATATATAAAACACAATCTCAGATGGCAAATATATATTCGAGAAAACAATATATATACAGTGAATATATTTTCATTATGCACCCTATTTTATTTGCTAACAGCTTTATATTTTCAAAAATCAAATATGTTTGCAGATAACCAAATTAAAATACGTTATTTGTTTATTCAATTCATAATTTGATAGTCGTTTATTTTCTCATGGTAGGGCCGGTACGTTAAAATGGAACTGCTTCATTATACTTTAATTTCATTTAATCTAACCAAGTTTGAAAATCGAACAAAATAATTGAGTTCTTCTACTATTGAGATTAACCATTTAAATTATTTCATATTTCCAGGTTTCTACTTGGTGAAATAATGAGGAGATACAGTGATGCCTCGGATTTATTAGATTTATCTACTGAAGAACATTCGTCGAATCTAAGACTTGATGGAACTAAGCAAGAAAATATAGACAAGAATTGCAACTGTTAGGTTTGAGTTGCTGCTTAATTGTCTTGATCGATTCATTAGCGTTATGTGTTTACTATGAGCATGTGTTTGATTGTGATTTATTTATACATGTACACAATATAGTGTATACGTAAATATAATACATGCGAAACTGTTATATCAAAAACTAACAAATGGTCTGATGTCGTTAAACTTTTAACATTACTTTATTAAAGCTCATCTACCGGGTATTGTGCAATATTAAAAACAAAACATTTCTATTCAATTTGTGCGTTTTTTGGTAATTTGTCATGTAGAGCTTTTTATTTTTGCATTTTATCATGTATCTAATATCGATTTTATTTGTAGTTTGAATATACTCATAATCAAATTCATTTGAAAATCAAAATTCCCTAATGCAACATATGCAACCATGTTTGCCATTTTTGGCATCTATTTTTTTAGGGAGACAGAGGTGTCGTATAATAAAATGGGTTGCAATATACATGTATATGATAGAATTCTATATTTGTAATAAAAACTAAAACATCTTAACGTGAACATCGTTTTTTATCCCTTTTATGCTTCCGAAAAGTTTCATGTTTTCATTCCATTAAGTTATATTGGGTTAATATGTTTTTTTATTGGCATCCTATTCAAATGTCAACTTCATATGATGTTGAAAATACATTGTTGAGGTATATGGCTCTATCATGATGAACCGAGGGCGATGTCAAATGGTATATGTCCTCCCGTTGTGTATGTTGTCAATTAGATACCAATAAGAGCAATTAGCGAGCTACAGTTTCGCAATATAATTTGGTATAATTTATCATGTGATAGAAACAACAATTATCACCAAACATACATAAAACGAAACAATCGCACTTATACATGTACATGAATTCAAAAGATATCAAAAATATTAATTATCTGATTATCGATAGGATCAATTTGTATTTACTTTTAAGTATTCGTTTATGGGAAAGCGATCGGTATAAAGGTTAAAAATGATAATTATACCATTTCTGATAATTGCATTTACCTTATTTTTTGCAAGTTGTATATGGTATGACACTTGCATATAGTGCACTTGACAATGGAAATAAATCTTAAATGCGATGTGAACGTTTGTGGACGTTTATTGTGTAGCTTTATTAACTGCATATACTATGCCTTTAAATTGACATTAAAATCAAATTGACATACATAAAGCTGCAGACATATGGAATATTTCTAAATCGAATCCTAACACAGTTACGAATGAATTTGTGAAGCTTCCTCAGGTAAAATTTAGGATCATAAGTTTGAAATCGGTCTTCGCAAATTCTATATCAGTTGGAATATATTTATTAGTATTATGGTAGTTAACGGAGAAGTTAGCCAAGTATATAACCTGAGAATGTTCATGTTTAAAAACTAAAAACTAATAAAATGGCCGTTGTCATGGGAATAGAGGTTGTTTCCGACGATGACGTATCTATGTTCGGAAACGCCGAAAGTTTTCAACCAGATGAGCCCCACCATCCTTTCAAAACAATCCATGCAAAACCAGAAATTGACCTGGATCTAGACGTATCCAGCCAAATCTGTGAAGACTCAGAGACGGAGAGTTTGTTGCCAGAAAAGAGTTCAGTGAGGAAAATGGATAGAATCAAGAGATATCTCAGTTACATAGTGCATACCGTGGAATTGCCGTGTAAGGTGATTGTCATCGGGGATTCGGGCGTGGGGAAGACCAGTTATGTTCAGCAGTATGTGACTCATGTGTTCCATGCAAGGCGCACCTGGACGGCTGGTGGTGAGTATGCAGATTTCAGTAACTACCTGTGTCATTTGTTTAATTGTCAGAAGGTGCATCTTTTAAAATCATATAAAACAATTGAAAGAATTGTGTAGAAAATCATAAAATATAAGTAAAGATAAATCGAAGTGTATCCGGTCCAAATGTATCAGTATTAATACTATATAATTCAATGCAAAACAATATATGTGTTTTAACGTTTATTTTAGAAATTTTGACTGACTTCGATGAGCGTTATTTTATATAAAAGGTAAAATATCGGACACCAAATAGACTCGTCAATCGCATTTAAACTGACAATAAAAAGCAAAGTGGCGTCACATTGTTGGTGGTTGAATCGTTTTTATTTTCTCTCTTTGACCGTGGTTAAAACGTTTTTTATATATATATATTTTCAAAGTTTTTTTGATAATCTCATTTGCCTTAAAATAACAAATACATGCCCCTTTCTTGTTAAATTGAAACAAACAAACGTCGTTGGCGTCATGCTGAACTCAGTAAACGGACAAGTGACAGACGACACTCAATGATCGAACCAAAGTGTCGTCAAGCACATTTCCACCTGTGGCTAGATACTCAAAACAGGCTCTTCCCAGTGTGCATAATCCGATTTTTTCGTTCTTTTTCTTATTGTGATTCTTTTAAACAACGAGAACAATTAAAAACGGCGTGAATACAATAATTAGCACATATTGTTTAAAGTAGCTCCCATGTTTAGTATTATGAGAAAACTTATAAAACATAAATTACAAACTTATATACGAAATATACATGTATGGGGAGGTCTAGAAAAAAATACTTAATATAGAAAAAAATAATAGATATATTTTTAATTTTATATAAAATACAGTGTGAATGGGATAATATAGACATAATGGCATATACAGTGCTTCAAGCATCGGATATATTAAAGGAATCACATAGAAGGAATACAACATTATTAAATAGGGATGAATCCAGATCACAAACGTATACGCCATCCACCCAAAATAACAACAACAATAATAATAGCGCAGTTAAACACGCAAAACGCAGAAAAACAAAACAAAAGGATACAATTTCAAAACCATCACAAACTGAAACATTGTGTGCGTCACTAAAATTTCAAGATTCCGACAAGTTTCAACGATCTAAAATTCGAGAAAAAGTACGGCGACTATGTATTATCAGAACTTGAAATTCCAAGAAAGGTTCTCCTGATTGGGGACGCAGGTGTAGGAAAGAGTACATACGTTCGACAGTATATTTCACGGATATTTGACGCTCAAAATATATGGACCGCTGGAGGTATATACGTTTTTATTATTTTGTGGTACTTGTTTGATTATTGGATAAATCTTTGTAATGGACATATTAATAGACCTGTGCCTTGCTAAACCAAATAGTTTTTACAAAAATAGTTTTACTGCTTAATATCATTTTAACCTGATTATTCCGTATAGGAAGTCGGACAATCTTGCTCAGTACCTAGTTTGTCCGCATTATGGTAAGGATATGCGCTTGTGAATCGTTTCTGAAATACTGCGAAATTCAGTTTAAACATTGGATATCCTGCGATTTGTTTACTATACACCTGTATATATATATATTTTTGCATTCCGCAGTATCGCAGTATTGCAGAAAAAAATCCGCAAGCGCGTGCCATTACCATTAGAGGATTTATCATACATGTATATATCATTTTTCTTTTAATAAACCAATCATAAATAAATTGTCTGCAAAAGTTGCAAATAATAATTGACATCAGAAATTAACTGTCTTGAATGATCCATTGTTAAAAATCATTAAAATTGTGAATCCATCTTAATATTTTTAATTATAAGATGTATATAAAACACATTCAAGTATAAAACAAAACAGTTTTCGGTGGACGGAGAAAAGCCAAGCGGAGAAAATCCCAGTGGAGAAAATCCCAGTGGAGAAAAGCCCAGGTGGAGAAAAGCCCAGTGGGAGAAAATCCCAGTGGAGAAAAGCCCAGTATTAATAAATCCGATATAAACAATGTAATATGAATCGTTACAAAAAAAATGTGGTTTATATACTTTAATTTCATGGGATTTTTTAAAATTAAGTTTTGTTTTATAAACAATGAGTTTTTAATGAAAATCTCAAAAGCATCAAACGCCACTTTCATATTTTTGAAAATATATCAAAAGCCCTTTCATATCATCATGGATAATGGACAAAACTAACAAGAAAATGCAATCAGAACATGAAATCTTAAATAACGACAATTCAAACATAAAAGTAAAATCGTCCAATTTCTTAATTGCAATCTACTTTTGACCCCATTGCAATCAAAATATGAAAGCAAACTCACACGCGAAAACCCCAAACCCAATTGCAATCGTGATCGCGAACTCCACACTCACTTTTTGCTTTGAACTGTTGAATGAACTGTTTAACTCGAAGCACTATGTGTAAGTTTCTAAACTGCCATCGAATTTTAAAATTTTGTAAAATAACGGTTCTTGAATTCCTAAATGTAAATATAAATAATATAAATATGTTATTTATGATACAAAAAACTGGGCTTTGCTCCACTTTTGACATAATAATTCTTGGCTTTTCTCCTAGTGAACAAAAATGCTGGGGTTTTCTCGCCCTGGGCTTTTCTCCACTGGGCTTTTCTCCTGGATTCACAGTTTTCGTATATTCATATTTTGAAATACCAACAATTTCGCCACTACTAAAGTAGTTTTTCCCGACAATTTTATTAAACTACTTGCAAACTTATATTGGTCGAATCATAATGGTCTGTTCAAGGAAAATTTATGGGTACAAAAATGTCTTATTATATTTATTCCGTTCTAACATGCCACTGAAGACATTCACGTATTTTATTTCCATTCGTATATGTTTAAAGAAACTTGTTGATTTGCATTTACAAATAGCATAGTGATTCCAAATACATATAAGCCGTTTGAGTAAAAACATAAACACCATTGAAACTGTGAACGCCAAAGAGAAAGATGTCATGCTAGACTCAGAAAATGAAAGAACCACTAATGCGTGTGTGAGGTGTCATCAAAGCCCTGAATGCATGGATGCTATACTCACCATTCACTTAGTCTGTCCCTAAAACAAATAATCCGTCATGGTTCTTTGAGCTTCTTTAAAACAAAAGAAGACACTAATTGCTAAGATTAACATAAACAGACGTTATATAAAGCGCATAAAGCGTTATATATTATGTAAACTGTTAGTCATAGCCACAATTTTAATGCAGTGAAGTTTCAAATCAGTTCAAGAATATAAGCGCAACAGATATTCTTGAGTTTAATAAAATATTTTTAAAATGTCAAATTTATAGAAAATATTAATTGACAACTTGTTTGGATCAGTAAATATATTTAAAGTTAAACCACAGAGCTAAAGGGATACGGTAAAAACAATGGCTTTTCCAGTGCTTCAAACATCTTATAAATTTATGGAATCATACAGCAAAGAAACATCACTTTCGGATAGCACCAATTCCACATCACAGACATATGATCATCATTGTGAAAATAATTCAAATTCGAATAATAATGTGACTCAACACGAAAAAAGGAGTAAAACTGACATCGATGATAGCTTCTCTAAATCGTCACAGGATGAACGATTTCTCTCTTCATTCAGAATTCAAGATTCTGAAATTCTAACGAGTTCAAAAGATCTGGATCTTCGGAATAATAACAAGTGTGTAAAACCAGATTTAGAAGTTACAAAAAAGGTTCTTTTGATCGGGGATGCTGGAGTAGGAAAAAGTACATACGTTCGACAATACATTTCACGGATATTTGACGCCCGAAGTCTTTGGACAGCTGGAGGTATATATTTGTTAACAGTTTTTTTATGCGATAATTTATCAAACATATACAAATAGTAAGACACATAACTTCATGTCGGTACACCTGCTTTAATTAAAATTAAGTAACTAACGTCCAAGGAACCTCACGATCATGCAATTTTACATAGGCACAGATCTAGAAAATATTAAACCGGGGAGCACTTTGCAGTAGTATAAAATATGAGATGGAATAGGGGGCGCCAGTATATTTTGATAATGTAATATATATCATCCGGCTTGTTCCATCCCGTCGATCGCGAGCTAAATTTGACGTACGTAGCTGTGATGTCGAAAATAAGACGTCACTCTATTGTCTTAAAATGACGTCACAAGGACGTAGTTTAATGTCCTTATCACGGTACAACTTGAGGAATTCCGGGTAAAGTGTCCTTCATATATTAGAACGCTCATCGATATCATTGCGTATCTCAGATGGAAAGTAACTCCTAATATCGTTCTACAGACTGATATGGGTTATCGGCTTAATGACAGTGGTGTGTGAGAAAATGACATTTGTTTCATTGAATCGTTAGCTAGATGCATTTATGCCATAATGATATATACACTTGCAATGTAAATTTTAAATAAACTAAATACATAAAAAATGTTATTAACAAAATATATTTGCCATATATAATATTACCGAAATCATTAGACTAATTTCAAAAATGTATCTAAAGCTCTCTTCGTGAAGTACGCTTGAATCATGTAAAAAAAACTTGCCGTTGATTTAGACAAGAGATGCAAGAAAGGATAGAAAAAAAATGTGAGAATAAATAAAATGTTTGATGAGGACAATAATTACAAAATATTGGTAATTGGTGATTCAACTGTTGGTAAAACATCATTTATGCGACGCTATGTGGGCGGTTCGTTCACGATTAATTACAAAGCGACACTCGGAGGTTCGGATTTATGATCGAAAAGCAGTTATACATAATTATCTTGAAACCAAAATATATTTTTCTTTTCGATTTTATTGTATATATAAATTCATTTCGAAGATGCATAAATATATAAACACATCAAAATTATAAACTATTCGGACCATATGGCAGAAGATCATGACAAGCAGTACAGCTTTCGGGTGAAACCATAAAACTTAATATTATAACTATTTTGGAATGTGTTTTTATCATATAATATTTTGTGTTTCAGTTGATTTCGCGCTGAAGCTGGTGAAATGGTCGGATAACATCAACATCAAACTGCAACTATGGGATATTGCAGGTACGCATATCGACTATATGTAATTTATGGTGGACGGAGAAAACCCCAATGGAGAAAAGCCCAATTGTTAAAACACCAATGGAGAAAAGCCCAATCGGAGAAAATCCCAATAGGAGAAAATCACAATAGGAGAAAATCCCAATATTATAAAATTGCTTATTTGTTCAAATTATAATATATTCTAAATATAACTTTTCAAACCTATATGAGGATGAAAACTGTTCATTTAATAGTTTGAGTGATAATACTTTTAAAGATAGCGTTGACGGAAAACATCGATTGTGGTACAATTAAAGTCACTAAAATCATATCAGTAATCGCTCATAAAACACCAAAGGTAGATCACATATTGCGCCCCTCTATTTAATTTCAATTTCGTTTGGACTGTATCGCATTCAAAAACATGAAAGCTAATACGCACATATCACCCCTCCATTCATTTGCAGTCACAATAACGATCGCTTCACGCCCATTTGACTTTGAACCGTTGATTGAATTTACTTTGAATGCTGTGCATGGCTAAATTAATTGCAATTATCAATAAAACCATCCCAAATCCAGGCGCGGATTTAGAGGGGGCGCACCCGGCGCACGCCCCCCTGTTTGCCCTTATATGTAAGACCAAAAAATAAATGCACGCCCCCCGGTTCAGACTGATAATTTATACTGTTTGCGCCCCCGGGTTCAATATTTTCTGGATCCGCGCCTGCAAATCTGAAAGTTTGTATATGTGATGTTTATTAATGTTGTTTGAATAAACTCAAGTTTAACGATTTCAAAGTAATATAAGTTATTTATGAAAAAAATAGATTTTTAAAAGTTGGGGGTTTCTCCGATTTAGAGTACACTATATTGGGGTTTGCTCCAAGTGTGCAAAAATGTTGGGATTTTTTCCGATTGGGGTTTTCTCCATTGTGGTTTTCTCCATTGTGGGTTTCTCCGGGATTCGTAATTTACCTATAGTTTGGAACATGGATTTAACTACAAATGAAATATGGTCAACACTTTTATTCTCAATCTGGACACATCAACAAACACAGCGGGAATCTATCAATCGGATTAAACAAAATACGTTTTTCTGATAGACATAAACACAGATATTACTACTGACATTACACAGTGTTAAGAAGTTAGTTCTACAAATCTAAGAAACTTTTTTCAAATATCATCATATGAGCCATTTTGTTGATGACGTGACTTTGTGACATTATACTGAAACTGATTCAATTGGAGCAGTTGTCCTGGCAAAAATCGAATGAGATGCTTTCAATATTTAACAGAAAATCGGTTGTAACAATTTTTAATGACATTGTGTATAATCTATATATAAGTAATATTCATTTTGAATCAATGTATCGATATTTTGTTTTTGTTTTTGGGAATTTTTATTTGCACCGTATGGGTGGGTGTGCTTCCTTATGCATACAGTTCACATTAGTACAACAACATTGTTCATAACAATATTTTTTATGTATTATACCAACAAATGTCATTTGTTTTAATAGGCCAGGAGCGTTTCGCCTCGATGACCCGCGTCTACTACAAGGACGCCCACGCTTGCATCGTCATGTTCGACCTCACGCAACGCCAGTCCTTCCTCAATGCAAGGAAGTGGAAGCAGGATCTCGATTCAAAATGCACGCTGCCGGATGGATCGCCGGTGCCGTGTATACTGCTTGGCAACAAGGTAATATAAATATTGCATACACAGATATGACATTTATTTTTCAAAAACTGCCTTCTATTGACGTTTTAATGTTTAACATAAGATATAATCGGGATAGACTATGCCTTCAGGATCATTTTTTTTACTATTTCTAAAATAGCCGCTAAATATATCTCGCTTTATGTTTTTGCTATATTTTCGCAAAGAAATGGTAAGCGATAGCAGTGATATGACCTGATAGAAGAAATTTATACTAACCTTTTTATTTTCACTTCAAAGTGTGACCTGGGCCATCGCGAAATCGAACAACATGAAATCGAACAGTTTTGCAAAGAGCAGGAATTCATTGGATGGACGGAAATCTCTGTGAAAGATGATCTCATGGTCGATGAATCCATGAAGTGAGTATCAGAAACAAAAGATTTATATATCTTATATAACTAAATAGTAGTATAGAGTTTTTGGATTCACTTGTTGATATTTAAAGGTTTATCATAATATAACTGAAGGGCTCCGTGCAACAATGTGTTAAGGCGACTTAACATGCTTCGCCAAAATGTATTGCAAAGTGTCACATGGGTATAGATCCATGTGATAAACTTGAATATTGCTAGGAAATCAATACCATCTTGATTATTTGATCGTTTGGCCTCTTGTCAATCCTTATATGAATGATCAATTTAAAATTATCCAACGCCCTTTTTCTCGAATCATCAACTTCAGACTTAACACAATGTTACACGAAGCCCTTCATTAATGTTCTGTCACTAAAACTAAACAATGAAGGCACCTTAAACTCGATATTTGTAATAAAAATCCACCACGTCTTATCTATAAATTAGGGAAATGGCATATGTTAAATTAACAATTCAAATTGTGGATGAACAGCATTAAATCTGGCGTACAAAGGTAAAACATCGTAACTAACATTTTGATGAAACGGAGAAAAACGGGTTTTTCTAAATGACTCTGGATTTAAGAAATCAGTCCATATGCAATCTAAATAGGCATATCAAACCATATGTGTCACTATAACAAATTATATATATAAGCTATTTTTGTTTTTAACAAATGAATAACTGAATTAAAGTCCAAACTCGATTTTTTTTCTTTACACATTTTTACATTTCCATACTTGTAATTGTTCCTCACAAAATATGTTTATACCAAAATAAATTGTATTGAATATATTTATCAAAACTACCCTTTGTTTTTGAAATCAAAGTAAAAGACGATTGAAAATCGATGTTATAAAATTCAATCATCCTTATTTTTTTTTGTATGAATTAAGGTCACATGAGCGATCACATTACCCATATCCGGATATGTGATTTGCCTAGAAAAAGTTACGATGTTTTACCTTTGTGTCACAGAGTGTGATAAAAATTTTGATGTAGTTGCGACGATTTGCCCATACAAAAATAGGCTTATACGGGCATATAAGCCGCCCGCTCTAGACTAAATACACGGGGAACAGCGTCGTGAGTGCAGACATGCCTTTATCTCAATTTTGACCAAAATGTAGTTACGATGTTTTACCTTTGTACGCCAGAATTTGTATCCGCAAGACAAGGAAAATAATAACCTGCTAAACTGAGGTTTACACCTTCATTCAACAGTTCTCAGATTTTATTTAAATATTATAAAGTGCATATAAATCCTTCATTTTATTTCAGATTCTTACTGGATGACATGATGAGTCGGTATGCCAGTTTGGAAGACTCGACAACAGTCAGCAAAGACAACAAAGTAGTGCGATTAGACAAAGCATCAGACAATTCCACAACTAAAAAGAAGTGTTCATGTTAAGTTCAACTAATATATTCTAGTCTAGCATTTATATCAACTAATTGTTCAGTCGTTGAGGGGAAATGATCTCGTATATCGAGGCATCGACTTGATTTGAAGGCATGTAGAGTCTGCACTTACCCAAAGCCATGTGGAACCATCGCGATCGAGGAGGATACCATCGGGTTGCATTATGGATTTATTATGCAGTTTCTAGGATTTGCTGTGCATATTATGATAGTTCATTGGTTCCCTTCGTTAAGAAATGCAAATATCTTTATATTAATTTGTAATGTATTTTTGTTTAAATGTTTTCATTTTGAAATAAGCGAGGATATTTTTGATTTCACGAATGTTCGTTAAGTTCCAGCCCAAGACAAAGGGTGAATAATTACTTTTTTTTTCACTAATATCAAATTACAATGTAATTTTCTGATGCGAGGAAAAATGTTGCTATTGTATTTTCATAAAAGCATGAGAATATTTTTTTCTATGACCCTGCAATAACAAAGAAACTTTCATTTACTTTTGATTGTACAATTCTTTTTTATATATATTTGTTATGAATATCTGATGTAAAATACGATTACGAGTGAAAATATTATTAATGTGCTATTTGATTTGCGAAAGATATTGAGTATTATTCATGAAATACGCGCACATTACATATGTATATAAATATATGGCTGAGACAAAGAAAGATATTGAATATTATTTATTAAATACGCGCACATTGCATATGTCTATAAAAATATGGCTGAGACACTGATGAATAAATCATTTTCTCGTTTAGATTTTGTTTTCTATGATTATCTCGATAAAAAAAGATAAATATTTATATTTCAATGGGAAAGGGATCGTACATGTATGTACGCGAAAGAAAAGAAAGGTATCATATATGATATATCATATTGTGTTTTGAAAATTTCCAAAAGAAATAATAAAAATACAGCAACGAAATTGTAATAATAATCGTTATTCTTAATAAGTAAGTCCAGTAATGATCAATAAAATGTAATATCATAAAAAAGTGGCGTTTATCATTAAAAATATATTTCTTTTTATTTATACGAAATATGAACATGAATTCTACAATATGTATGGATTAAAATAAAATATGGTATAATTGAACATGAATTCTACAATAAATATGGATTAAGATAACATATGATATCATCGCTTTGTTCGATCAAGTATTTACTGCTATTTACTGCTTTAAAAGTCGTATGGTACTGAATTACACTCCTACTCACATACAAGAAGCCTTCATTCCCATATTTTATGGATGGATTTTCTATAGGACTTTCTATCAGCGACTTATAAAAATGCCTTAACTCCACATTGATCTACACATTTCAAACTATTATAAAATAATTGCATTATTGAATAAATTATTAAATTTAATAATGAAACTAGAGTAAAATTATGCTCGATAGAGCATTATAAATCTGCTATCTTTTTCAACAGAAATGAAATTGACACCTTATTTATCTAGACCATATTCGCATATTAACATTTGTGATTCCATGCGAGTGCTAACATATTTAATCGCTCATGCTTGTTGCTATTGATAGTCTATCCAATTGATCTTTCTTCACTTAAAATAACAACATCCTTTCATGTTGCCTGCGCTTAACCCAAATAACCAAACATAAGAAGGGCTGTCCCAACGCTGCATTTGCACTTTGACATAATCATTACGTCATATTAACATCGACAATGCCCGCCTACTCAGCTTCCACTCTATTGAATATGCGTTTTGATTGACGTGTGTTTAATGGTTTAACAAGTCAATGTGCACGTCGTGTTGCTAATTAGGGTGTGTCTACACGAGGCAAACCAAACATCAAACCAAACGTTAAACCACTTAAGGTCGTTACGGCAGTTTACATTTTAAGGTTTTACGTATTATGTTTATTACGTAACAATGAACTATCAGTGATTCAATTACTTCTGCCTTAATAATCGAGATGACTAATTATTACGTAATAATATTTGCCAAATACGAATTTATAGTAACCTTTTTGCTTCATTTTCTTAATTGAATCTTATCTCGAATCAAATTAAGTTTTTATATGAACAAAATCTTGTTGAATGCCGTCACGACCTTAAGTGGTTTCAACGTTTGGTTTGATATTTGGTTTGCTCCGTGCAGACAGAGAGCTTATATAAAGAGAGGTGCAACTGCATAAGTATCGCGAATTAATAAGCTGGGTGGCGCCTCTAGCGGTATACAGTATCAGAGAGCTTATATATAAGCTCTCTGGTGTAGACACACCCTTAAAAACAGCCAATAAGAGAAGACAAAATAGGGTTCAAGGGTCACCTTAGCTAATTAGAATAATGTTATGCATTTGAAGCTTTACAGGGATGTCGTGAGATTCGACGTCGATTACATCCAAACATTTATATTTTCCACGTTTATAATCAACCAAAACTTTTTTTATAAGTTTAACCAGCTGATAAATAACTTTATGTTATATATTACATTATGGTATACGTTTGATGTTTGTTCATAGCCTTTTAAACAAAGTTATGCGGGTGACAAATTTCGCAAACAAAAACGGATAAAAAATATAACCTGCTCCGTTTTCGTCAACGAAAAAAATAGCAGATAAAAATGAGCATATATAATGAATAAATGAATAAATAATAACACTTTGTCCTTGTGTATCGCAACAACTGATATACTATATTAGCGTTACAATAATAACAAGGGAAATAACATTGTAATTTCCAATCTAGATACTGAACTAGATTGAGACTTGTTTTTAATATATAACAAATAACAGCGTAACTAGCCATGTTTCATATGTTTGTAATAATCGTATACTGTGCAATTACACTAGCCAACAAAATGAAACTTATTTTTTGTGACTGGCAAATCCTTATGGGTTTTAACTAATTTAGGGTCGCTGATTCCGAATATGAAAACCAAACTTCTCCTTTGGGTCACGTTTTTGAGAAAATCTAGATCCCAAATTTGTACATTTTGTGTTAAATTTTACGTTTTTCATATTTCAAACTTGTGAACCCATGATCCACACTTCATGAAAATTATATTTCATTATGAATTATCTTCAAACTAATGTCTAAGATATAACTTATGCAATCGAACCAGTTTATTCAACACGAAGCAAAATAATGGCATTTTATCTCTTTAAGTTCGTGAAAACGGGGCATCGCTTTATATGTTGATGATTTGAGGCATGACACTATTCTTTCAATTATATTTGATTTTATTATGAAACACTGAATCTAAAATGTACTGTTGGTATTAAAATACGTCGGAAAAAAGACACGAAACCTATGTTTTTGAAGCATCTTCATTCTTGAGCAACGATGGGATATGACAAAAAGTGTTGGTTTTATATTTGTTTGGCTAAAACTCTAGAAACATAGGGCATCAGGGATAATAATTCACTTAGGTGGTATATAGATCGATATGTATAAAAAATAAATAGATGTGACATGCGATGCCAATCTAATTCTGACTCAAAAATCAAACCAGCCCCTTCGGCCTTTCTAGTCCTAAGAGATGACACGTTGCTTTACAAAATAAGTTTTTTACATGAGTAAAACCAACATATTTTACGCCTATATTCCCTTTTAAATAATCTAGGGTGTATTTAAAGTACCCTGTTAGTTTTGAAACTTGTATTTAACCATATGTTATATTCATTGGCTATGACCGAATTTTTAATTTTTGGGAATAAGTTTACGTTGGCTGGAGTAAAAAATGTCGATGGATATTTGAATTTAAGTGTATTTATTCAAAGCCCAATATGTCATGGCTTATGGCTGATACAATGATACATTTTTTACAGCATAAAATATGACGCTAGGAACGGAGAACAAATATTTAGATTTTTTTGCTTATGCATCATGAATTTTTGGTTTTAAACGATCAATTTGGTGGTTGAATTTCAAGATAAAATGTCCCTACATATTGTATTATGTTTGTTGTATATGAACAAACTATTTAAATACCGATCCCGAAAGCTTAACATGTCTTATAATAGTGAGAAAACCGTGAAACGCCTTAAAATCGTGAAATTCGCGAAAAATTTCAACTCCTGATAGAACAAAATTCTGACCCGATAGGGCATTTTGGAGTTCAGATTCGTAATCAGTGACCCAAAATTACCTTACAACACATGATATCTTCCCAGTCACATTTTTCTGTTGACTAGTGTTATTTAACATAACCTAAATCTTTGTAAAATACAAGATACATATTATAAACTTGTATTCAAATGTAGAAGAATGCTACAATTGCTGATCATTGTGCCCAAGAGAATTGTAGTTTGTTTTTCTCGTATCTCTCAATCTCACGATCGCTTAAAATAGACTTGTCCGTCATATTAGTGAATTTCATGAAATTAACTCAATCAGAACTCGAATTGTACGTTTCTTAGGAAACAATTTTTTAGGTAGGGGTGTGCGATTATTAGAGACAACAAGGTAATAACATACTATTTAACCTAATAATTTGTATTGTTTGGTTCTGTAGTTCGTCTAGAGTTTCACTTGACCACAAGACCAGCTGTCTCGTTTATTGTGGGAAAATATGTTCTATGCCTTAAAACGATGCAAACATATTAAAAATATTATGTTGAGTATTTCATCATAAGTACATTATTAAACTTTATATTCAGTTCACCTTTAGGTTTGACTTGTTTGTGAATTAATCCATAGATCCTCAATAACAGGGAAAGGATAATGGTTAGACACACTCTTCATCAAAATGTCTTTCCACGTCACATGATTTACTTACAACGCTTAAAGTGGATCAACTATTAATTTGAATGGTGCAATTAGAATAAAATACCAATTATGTACCATTTTTTCTTCAAATTTTATTTTAACGTAGTTGTTGAGCATTTTGTCTTGGAAAATACGATTTAACCGACAATAAAGACATCACATTTAGATATCTCAATGAGAATGTTATTTCAATAACCAAGCTGAAACACTCGAAATACGAAGGCAAATGACCCTTAATATAGACCCTTGATGTAGCCCTTTATGAGCGTGTGATTGATTTGAGTATACATTATGAGATGATTATCAAACATAATCCTGAGGGTTAGGAAACAACTACTACCCTCATTCCCTGTGTTAATCACATTTTACCACATAAAAAAACTTTGTTTTTGTTCCAAACGTTGTGTCATGTTGCCATTGAGTCTCTATCAGTTAACCGGTATTCACTCACAAGACTCCATTGAAACTATGTTCACATTTCTTTACGTTATTCGGGTTGGTTTGGGTTAAGTTTGGTGTATAATTAACTGTAATAAACAAATACACGATACATTATCAGCAGTATCATGATTAATAACAGCAGATATATCAAGCATTTTGTGTAACCCTAGGTGTGCTGACCCGACTTCGGGCACAAATTTGTGTTTAATTTTGTGGGAAAAGAAAGACATCATCCTCGATGACCACTTGATGAAGAGTATCGACGAAATATGAATATAAATTCATTAAAATGCCATGGTTTTTGAATTTATTGCGATATTTTGTGACACAAGACACTGTGGTACTGAGGTCAATGATTGTTTATAAAGTAACTGTCCGTGTATTCATCTTGATGACAATATCCTTCGTACCCTTCATAAGAGCCGTTTTGTTTCATTGTAATGTCCACTAGTATAAACGTATTGTATAAAAGCCTTGAAGACGTGGTGGTGGCTATTGGTCATGGGTTCGATTCCCGATCAAGTTCGATCATCATTTTATGCAAGTGGGCACTGCATACAATATCTACTGCCTCTCCCAACCCAGGTGTGTGCACGTTCAATTGGGTACTTAGAAGTTAAAAGTGTATGTCACAAGACGGAGTGTCAGCACCAATTGTATAATAGGAAGGCTGCCCGTTAAACAGGTGAACACATGCACGAATGGCCAAGGTAATAATAGATTGTGACCGATTAGAGCTTTAATTAGGTTAAGTGGGATATAAATGCCCACTATTATAATATCATTATAATGAGAATCGGTGGACGAATTATAAAATTTGATCAAACAAATAACTTAGCATACTTGGTTTTAAAACTTGTCATAGCTTATTTTTAATTACTAGCTTTGAATTATTGCAACTGAGTGCTTAACTGTTTTGAAACACCAAGTAATCGCATCTTGGTGTCGTCCGTAAACTTATTATAAGGAAATGTTCAATTTTGGTCGATATTTATAGACAGTAAGTAATTTGAGCCACGCCCCATACTTTCAAATCAGCCCGATTCCCAATGTACTTCCCTTTAACATTGAGTATTATGCTCACTTGTGTAAATCCTAATTATGTTATTTTGGTATTTACATGCTGATAGCGTGCTTATCAGTATATAATAAATACTTATACTTCTTAATTGAACATGACGGTGACCTGTGTAGAAACTGCAAATAATGACCGTTTATTCCATTTACAAAAACTGAAAAGTAAAACATTTTGTTACAATTGAAATGTTCAATATAACTAAAGTACCTATCATATATTCCAAATATATGCTCATTAGACAATTGCAAGCAAGTTTGATTTAATTGGAAATAAATATTGACGCTACATACTTAGAAAATTAAGAAATTACGAAAAAAGTGTTTTTTCAGACAGCACAAAAATCTCCAGGCTAAAAAGTATTTTCTCAAAATTCCCAAGCAACTGGATGTCGATAGGGAACACCTTTTTGGGGAGCAAATAGAGAAATGCTATTCATTATCGGTTTCTTCTTCATTCAATTTTGTACGGGCCTCCGTAGAGTATCACGTACACGGTTTTACCCATAGCCTCGACATGGGAGAGCTATATTCAAATACTGGTCGGATAAATGTTGTATATGTTAGTGTCGACTGTTTAAAGTCAATTTATAGGATGATTAAAATGGTTAATCCCAATCCTGGTATGTTTAAGTTCATATACGCAGGTAGCATTTTTTCATCGAGACCAGTGATATTATGACGACTTTTTGGACAGTAAAGACAATCCATCCAAAGTGTAAAAAGGAATGTATTGTGTTTGAGAGTAGTACGTACCTGTGAATTTTACCTGTGAATAGAGTTAAAGCACAAAAACGACAAATGTCAATACACTGTAAAAAAAACGTCATTTTTGAAACTGAACCATTGTACATGAATAAGAAGAAGAAGAAGAAGAAGAAGAAGAAGAAGTTCAAGATTAGCTCATCACGTTTTGGACAATTTCATGAAGAAAATTATTCAAATAAATCTGAAAATGGTTGAATATTTATTCGTAAAATACAATGTCATGGAATCATCATTTCTAAAAAAAATAATAAACAACAACAAAAACAATGCGTTATGATATTATATTCAGACCATCAAGACAACCCTCAGTTGTATGACACTTTGTTTTGATCATATGATTTTTTTTATTACCTAACAAAAAATGCGCTTTATCTGAATTTTCTGGCAAGTCTTCGATATCTGGTAAAAATTAAATGCGCCCCATATATTCACAGATTAAGCGAGTTGCCTCAATTGGAGCAGGTAAAACATACCACTGACCATAGAGCATGTTTACAATTTCAAATCAGTTAAAAACTGGTGGACGTGACATAAAGCTGAGTTTCACATTTCTAGTTCTTTGAAAAAAACGGTGAGTGATATAATCTTATATTTACCTGTGTGTATATAAAATCAAAGCTCAATGGTCCATCAATGGTGTGCAATAAATTAAATACTATGTCTATCATTTCTCCAAAATATGATTCGGCTATTCGATTTGCATTCAGCGGACCTGTAACCGGAAGTATCTTTGTTGGTAAACAAATCATCGTAAAGCTGCTCGACGAGAGCTCGTCAAAAATGAAATTGATTCTATCGCTTTCCGTGCTTGTCCTTATATCTCAGACATGTTTAGGAAGTACAAGTAGGAATGGAGGAATCCCATGCATCGGTAAGTTAAAAAGAGTTTAGCTTACGGGCTCATTTAACTTAACTAAATTCACCAATATATTCGTTTCAGGATGTGAGGTTTTTTTAATCATAAGTTCATAGCCCAACATTGGTCATTGGTCCAAAATTCGAGATCCATAATTGTTTAACCAAATGTAAGTTAACGAAATAAGTTATCATTTATATTAAATTAGGTTCATTAAGACATATCCGACTGGAGGAAATTATAACGGATCGTTACTCGATCAGTATATGAGGGAGTTCGATAATTCACGAAAATTATATATTCGCGGATGTTAACATAATAAAAGGGGGAGAACCGTTAGTATAACATATAAGAAAAAACCTCTGAAATTTAGATATTTATTTAGGAAAGATTACAGGCAGTTAACACTTATAAACCACAAAAATAAAAAAACAATAGTATACTTTAATACATACTTTGATATTGAATTTGCACATTAACTCTAAGCATGTCCATCCGTCTGTCTGTTACCACCTTCGTGTATAGGCTAGAACTTTTGAACTGATGGTCATGGCTCAAATAAAAGATCTTGGTATGTATATGTACTTTTTAACAGTTTCGGCCGGATTCCGCCAACTCTCAGTGTCGATACTTGGCCAAAATGGCCAAAAAACATAGGATTTTCTAAAATGAGCTTGTACTGGCTAGAACTTCTGGGCGGAAAGTCAAAGAGACTTGGTTATAGGCTAAATTAATATTTTTTAAAACATGAGCATATACGAAATATTCAATATCCATTCGAATCGGTGGGCGTTGGGGCCTTTTCGTATCTCACAAATGCTTCCTTGTATTTATCACAGTCTATGATAGCCTTAAATAATAAAGTATCCAATTAGACCTGATTTATTAGGCCCCAACTCAAAAGGTTGGGGCCTATAGGTTTGGGGTGTCCGTCTGTCCGTCCGTCTGTCTGTCTGTCCGTCATACTTTTTTGTACAGGCTAGAACTTTTGAACGGAAGGTCATAGAGACTTGATTATGGGCTCAAATGAAAGGTCTTGGTCCGTAGATGTGCCTTTTGACCATTTCGGTCAAAAACACCCGACCTGAAGTTGTCAAATTGGCCAAAAATAGCGGTTTTTCCAAGACCTGTACGGGATAGAACTTTTGAACGGAAGGTCATAGAGACTTCTGAAATACTTGAAAACGACTTTGGGGATGTTGGGGCCTGTTCGTGTTCACTGAATACTTGTGTCAGTTGCTTTCAACAAGGTACATACTTTCACCACGAATAAGCTTAAGGCATTATCTTATTATTCATATATGAATATTCAATTACATGTACATACATACGAGCTCTTTTTAATTCAGCTTGTACTATTGGAGTTGGGTTGGTAGAGCAAGTGGCTATTTTCCACAATGAAACCGTTTCGCAAGCTTTATCAAGAATGTGTAGCTACCTTCCAAGTGGAGAAATTCGCTCAGCCTGTTCTGATCTTACTTCATTCTTTGGGCCAGTCATCATAGAACTGTAAGTTTACCAGACGTGTCAATCGTAATATGTCATGATACAAGCTTTGATCCTAAATCAATCTATATTATGCTTTACTTTTCGTTTTATTGAAATGAGATTTGTCCAACGCTTCTTAAAAAGATCTTTAACACTAGCAATAACAATCATGAGTATGCAATAAAATTAATGGTGCACGCGTCGTAAATTGATCCAGGTATTAATGAATGAATGTATTTACAGCAGGTTTAATGTTAACCATATATATTTTTTAAATGCACTATATATACATTTACATAGATTGGAAATGAAGGAGACTCCAGATGTAATCTGCTCAACGCTAACGCTGTGCTACATAACTCCGGGCTATGAACAATGTCATTTATATCCTCCTCCCATTGTAAGTCAATAATTGACAGCAAGTTCCTGCCTTGCATCGAATTTATAGAAACATCATTTAACAATTAAAACAAGCAAAAAGAATTAAGATAAATAAAATGCTAGCTTATTCACAACATTTTTTTTTAAATAAGCACTATTATATCTTATTGTTGTATAGAAAAAAAAATAAACGAGTAATACTATTTTTCAGGGTGGAATCGCAAAGCGGTCTCTTAAACACAAACCTCACTTGCACAAGGTGTTAAGGAAACATAACATGCTGGAATTGCCTGAAATATGTCAAATACCTGGTAAAATTTTGTTTCTGTAGCAAACCATTAAGAATTGCCTATTATTCTGGGATATGTGACATTTAACAATAGGAAAAAAACATATAATATTAATATTATTTCAAACTAAATCTATCACAACACTTAAAATGCATAGCATAAAACATTATCGATGTTAATTTGCTTCTGGAAATATTGTATGATTTTCATCAATGTCTATTTCAGGTATAAATATAATATGTGCTATTTTCGAACGAGTAGAAGGCAATATGCTGCCTGCTCTCGACTTGGATAACGACTATTTTGGAACTCTTGAAGTAAGTAAAACCTTTGTTATAACGGATCTGCAAATTTTATCCTTGACAGTTAACCGTAAATTCGACGAGGTTTGTATTAGAATATTTGAGTATTTCGTATTTAGCTTTATTTAGGACAAGCCTAAAATCAATCATATTTATTATTTGCTCGCTTTTTAATCGTCGATTATATTTCTTCAATACATTTCAGTATAAGATATCGTGTTCAATTTTCAAGGACCCTTACGGAGTGTGACGTATTTGTAGAAATTCACCAAAGTTACTTTGTGCATGTTAATACATTTTTATAGACTTTACGTGGCACAGCTTGGCGGGGAAAGGACTGTGATGACTTTTCTCCTAACATACATCCTGGTGTAAAACCTATCGATAACGACCGGGAGACTGATTCCAACTGCAACGGCATTTATGTAAGTTGCATGAATATAAGAGTGTCTAATATTATTTTAAAATCCCTTGGCTAAACACAAATTGGTAAAAATTATGCTTCCAGTTTTAATATCTAGCAAATAACGTTTGGATAAATTGATAATGTTCAAAAGTATTACAAGAACGAAAACAACCTTATTAAAAGGCTATATGACACATGTCAATGCTTATAGAAAACTATATTTCTCTCTTGCATTTTCAGGGCGTGGACGAGACGACGGGAAAAACATACGAGGAATTATTTTGCGAGGGAACCGGCCAACGTGGCATAGCGGTTTTGGGCGATTCGGTTTCCGCTCATTTTCATATTCCACCCGAGTGGGTAATACCTAGTGAAATAAGGCCCGAGATTTTCACTCATCTACCATATGTTGCTGAAAACGAGATAGACTGGCCCATGATGTCCTATATGACAGGTAAATAATAATAAAGTGGCAATTTTGAACAACACAGAAATGATATGTACAATATTCTAAAGCCCTTTCTTCATAAGTTGTGTGGTATTGCATAGAAAGCGATACTAACTATGGTAGTTTATTGAATTTATTTCTGAAACATAACATATACTCTAAGTTAAAAAGAAATACAGTATAAACAGAAGCATGTTTTTTAAATTACTCATTTTCATATATTATTTAGAATCATGTGATTATCATGTTGACGAGTTCGGTAATGACACCATTGATTATGATAAAAGAAATGTACTGATATTGATTGAAGCAAGTGCATATATTTTCAGTGAATGTATCAGCCTTGTTTTGGCTTCAGGCCAACAGCCTTGTGACCCAAAACAGTGTCATTTGATCTTGGATTCTTTGTCAAATATAGGTCATGTTATTGAAACTAACAAACGTTATCAAACGTAACCATTGTATTTTTTTTCGCAGAATAAACCATTTTCATCTTGGTGTTCGTTCTTCTGTGTTCTTTTATTTAAAGTTTTTATAAAAGAATATTTTAAAACGGGTTTTCAAAACTTTATTTGTGCTTATATCAAGCGTATAAAATTAAATGACTAACGGAACCATTGCTAGTAAACCGCAGATATAGGCTGATTCGCCTGTAAGTGTAAGTACGGGTGCACTAGAAATGAACGGTCATATGATTAAAGCTGTTTGCAATCTGATTCATAACACCAGACTAAGTTGAACAAAATGTTAATATACTACCGGTAGTGAAAGATACTTAAAGAATCATTGACCAATGTCCCGATAAGTTAATCGATATTAGCCAATAAATAAATGTTGTTTCATATCTCATTTTATTTTGCTTTATTTCTTCATTGTGTTCTGTAGTAAGAGTCACGTATTCTCTGCATACATACAGGGTACATCCATTTACTTACATGTAAATTATCGCCAGTAGACTAGGATGCAAAAGTGGGCGCTACACATACATTTGTATCCAAAAGGCTTTTCTTTTCGAGATTCTCAAATTTCCCTTTCGTTTGTAGGATACAAGAATCTCACATGGCCCATCATCAACGGCCCGACGCGCTCCGTCTACATGAAGCTACGCGAACACAACCGCTGCAGCCACCGTGACTTCCAAAATCTCGCGGTCAATGGCGCTGACTCATTCAATCTGCAGGACTACCAACTCGCCTTAGCACGTGACAACTTCACCGACCACCCGTTACTCATCGGCCTCGCGCTCGTGGGCAACGATGTGTGTAATAAGTATGATGATACAGTGGCCCACATGACAACGCCCAAGCAGATGTATGACAATTTGGTGAAAACATTGTCGTTCGTTAACGAGCGCGTTCCCAAAGGAAGCCACGTGCTCTTGACAGGGTTGGCCGACGGGCGGTATCTGTATGAGTTCATGCATACTCGTGTTCATCCACTGGGGCATTTGCATAAAGACATCACGTATCCGGCGTTGTATAACTATTTGAATTGTCTCAATATCTCTCCGTGTGCCGGATGGATGAATTCGAATGGAACCATTCGGAACGCGACAGCCGAAAGAGTGCTGCAGTTGAACAAGGCGATCGTTCAAGTAGCGACGGACTTCAAAACGAAATTCAGTCAGCTTGATGTCAGCTATATGGCCAATCCAGTAGACAATGGTATTAAAATGAGTTATCTGTTCAATTAAGTTGCTTTTATATTGTAATTTGAATCTAAAGACTGAGACAACTGTGCCTGACACAAATTGCTTCGTTTGTGCCCAGTAATATATCCGAAATAGTTAAAATGCATGCGCTATCTTGAGTATTTCTTTCTATTTATCTCTTAGAAACATTTTGGTAAGCATTTTGAATAAACTACCTATTTGAATAAAAAATCATAATTTTATATGTGCTATTGCAGTCATCAAAGAGTGGGAGCAGAAACATGGACCAGGCTCAGGCTTTGAACTCATCGAACCAATGGATGGCTTTCATCCCAATCAAGTAAATCTATTTGATTGTTGGTTAAATATTGAGTATAGTACTGACCGTGATATAATGGTTTTGAGTGAATTTAATTAAGATAAGCAAAGCATAAAATGTTATTTGAAATACTGAACGATTTGGACAACATATGCTAAAAACGAATGCCGTATGACTTATTTGATCGAATTATTTTTTGTAGAATAATAAATAAACGTAATTTCTTTCAAATATTTATTGCTTACAAGTCGATGGACGATAAATCATAGTTAAGACTTCATATAGAAAGTAATAGATAGAATTTATCATCGACATAAGATGATTTGCTTTAAAACTATCTTAATAAAATCATTATTTTCATATTTTCAGTTTGCTCAAGCGCTTATCGGAGATTACATCTGGGACTACGTGAAGAAAAATCTTCCACATCTGATCGGCGAAGAGAATCCCAACAACCTCAAAATCCAGCAGATATTTGGCGATCAAGGCGGCTATTAAATTTCGATCAAACAATTGCAAAGTTACTTGCTGAAAGTGACTGTACTCGATTAGGCTCATTTAACACATTGTTTCATATGCCAAATGATACCTTTAAAACATTCTAAAACCATGACCACTGATGCAATTATTACTGTGGATAGAAATAACTGTAGCCTTCAAATTTTATTTTAGTTTATTTGTTTCACCTGCCCAATTAAGTAATGATTGTTGAATGGTTGGACCTTTTTTGAACGGTTCTCTACAATGCCACATGTTACATACCATATACCGTAGGTATTGTATTTCTGTTTGAGGCTGCTTTTAGTGAAAAAGTCCTGTGATATTCCAAATATTTTGAAATCCATGTACATGTAAATATGAAAGCTAAAATTGTCAAATCACTGGTTTTATTTTCTTAAATAATTTGAATGATCATCAATACGCTTACGTTATTAATTATTCTATAATGTTTCCAGTCTATATAGGCTACAGGTATTTTTTCATTTGCTTGCAAGATGTTAACATTATATGATTTTAAATTATGTTTCAATCATTAGTACCATTAATTAGTATGAAAGAATACAATTGCTTTGAGTTTCTGCTGAATTTTTCACTTGTAGCGTGAAACTTGATGACCAACATTTTATTTGCTCGGGTTTTGTTATATCTTCTTATGTTAAGTAAGAATTATATAATCCAAGGCATTTATCCACTTTAGATCGGATCTAGAAATGTGCTCGAAAAATAAAGCAAAATAATTTAGCTCATCTGTAATATGATGAATAATCAAGTGTTTATTTATAAGGTCACAGTAATTAATTGTTGTCATGTTTTAACTAAAGTACACAATCAAATATGTTTATAAAATGTATTAGAGGGAATTTGAATTAATTCCCGTATATACATACCAGTATTCAGAAACTATTATACACATGATGGTGCTTCAAAATATATAGATGTTTTCATGAATTAACCGCACATAAATATATTTTTCTATAAGTGTTTTCTTGTTAATGTCATCATACATTATTGTTCAATATACTTAATATTAGTGGTTGAGACTTATTTCTGAGTCGTTTATTTAATTTCAAGAATTCATATACTTAAAAAGTTGAAATATAAACTATACATGCAAGTGCAGTTTCTATGTTTTTACATTTTCCTTAAATCGCCAGGGTAAGGAATATTTATGTATAATAAGTATGTTTTTATGTCTGTAGCATGAAATTGACTGTATTTAACTATTTTTCCTATGAAATAATAATCATTACTCAGGCTCAATATTTTTCTCACATGTGCATTTATGAAAGATGAAATGTAAATACAAATTAAGAATTTCTTATAGATAAAACCCTTGTATACTTGATTTAATTTGTAAATATAAATAAAATATTTGTAATAAAGGTTTGCAAATGAAGGGCTTAGTACACAAACATTTTTAGTGCAAAAAAACATGTTTTTGAGATAACAGCACAGTCGATATATTTGATATGTGAACTAACGTTCTTATGAGTATTTAGGTCATACGATGAACATTTATTGAAAAAAAAAGTGTGTTTGAAAACCCTCAAAATACTGTGAAATACCTTCAAAAACTATGAAATTAACTGTTTTACGTGCACAAACTAGTCTTTCGCAATAAACTTGTTATTCCCATGCAATTTGCCATACCCACGCTAAGTCAATATGTTTCGTGCACAAATCTGTCTTTTGCAATAAACATGTGAAAAACCTATATTTTCTTTATAGCAAAAATGTATAAACTGATTCGTGCATAAAACTGTCTTTTGCAATAAACATGTTCTGCAATAATAATCTTTTGCCTAGAAAATCGTGAACTTTCAAAGCCGTTTTTCTCAAAACTACGATTTCGCACTAAACAGGTTTGTGCACTAAGCCCTTCAAATGTGTATCGGAAAATATAGCAAAATCATAGAGAATCATTAATCATCATGTTTTAAACTTTTTAAACTTCCAAAATCACATTTATTTATAGATATTCGTTGAAATAAAATATATAAACATGTATGGAACTGTTTCTGTTGTTTAATTGAGAAAAAGAGTGAGTCAATGTTGTTGAATTCAGTGATTCGAGTTGTGATCGCTTCCCGATCAAATATTGTGAGTGGTTATTAAACATTATATTATGTTGTGAATATTTATATAATTTTTACCAGCTTTTCACTTTTAAACTAAAGTAGAAACATTATACATTTGTTTACTTTATAAATAGCCAATGCATACAAAAATACATTGCAAAGTTGCACAATATATATGCACAAACGAAACAAGACAAACTACGAATAAGCAAATATATATCGATTTTATTTTCTTATAATCAAATTGACATTACAACTTTTAAATACCGATAAAATTAGACTATAGGTAAATAGACTATGAAATACTAACTAAGAATAAACAATTTTTAAAACAAATCAACAAAGGAGCACTATGGAGAAATTATCAAACTAAGGATTAACAGAAGACATGACACATTATCACAGATTTTTGTGCATGAAAAATAAACAGTCGTAAATACACGATTTTAAGTTCTTATGTAAATAGCCAATCTATAAATCTATGATACTCACATTAATGTATATACTTAGATATTAAACTTAGTCCTAATAATTTTAAATCAACATTTATAAATTCCGCGCATATAAAGTGTTAGTTTACAGTCATTTTGTGTTCATAGCCCATTATCATTAATAATGGACAGTAAACTAAGTTGGCTAAAGTACTCGGTCAACTCCATTAATTAAAACATTGTACAGGTGCCTCGGATGTGCCTCGAAACTGTCCAATATTGTTATCAATGGACTGACCTCGTACTTTATCTTATACCTGTTGGCTATGCACATCCTGATTACGTGTACAATGTAGGCCTATATACTTTTATCCGATTAATCGAGGGATTTATTATCTTGCTACATTACGATAAGAATATAAAGAGCGTGGCCTAAACATGTTTATGCCATGATGAAAGACGTATTAATTGTTAATCTGAATGTATTAGTTCTAAGAAAACATCAAATTCCCATATCAATAATTCACACATAAGAAATCATCCCATAGATAACCATTGTTTTAATCAATGTCACTAATTATCGTTGAAGGCATTCATGTTTACCATCCCTAAAGTGGGGTCGTGAAACGATTCATCCTAAACCACGCGAAGTGGTGACGTAAAAACAAGATCGCACCAAGTGCGCATGAAGTGGTGACGTCACTGGTTTAATCCCAGTCGTCATCGTCGTCATCCTCGTCACTGTCGTCATCGGAAGAGGCGTCTGTAAAAGAATTAATATAAAGCGATGAGATTCAGAAAACGGCCATGATTATTCAAAGCATTTTGAATGGGTAATTTATGGATTTCGAATAAGGATTAAGCGTCGCTGAATAATATGGCAGGATATTAATTATTTTCTTTGAAGTGATAAGGAGCCGAAATGCAGCTATAATGTTGAACGAAAGTAAAAATTGCCCGAAGTATAGGTCTAACATGACGTACATTTATTGAACCAACAAAAATTGAGATATAGCACGGTAACCAACACATACCGCCTTGGACGCCTTTGGCTCTGGCAGCCAGAGCTCGGGCCAGGGCTCCAGCGATGCCATCTGTTGCCGGTCCGTCCGACTTCGGCCGCTCTAGTTGCGACGAGTCAACCTAGAAAATTCAAAATCAAATAACGGCCTGATATTTGTATAACTTAACTCAAATCATTAATCATATAAGCCTTTTTATATCTTGGTTTATGAATGAATTATAAGTAGACAGTTCAATGCTTTGAATATATCTTCATCCTAACAGAAGTTCATAAATTTCAAAAACTTAAAGAAAGCGTGAGCAATAAGAAACCGATTATGCCGTTTCAGACAGTTAATAGATCTATACGTATTAATGAAGAAGTAGGAAACTAATCGACAATTGACACTCACCTTGTTGAGCTTGGCCCCGCCCCTAATCTGGTCCAAGAGCGCACCACGGGCATCGGGCGCCGCTGGTTTCCTCTCTTCATGCTCCACGTGCTTCAACTGAGAACCCGCTTGGATCTGACTGAGCAGGGCGCCCCTGGCACCACCGCCTCCAGGAGGGGCGGGTGGGGGAGGGGGCGCAGCGGCTACAGGGG
>LQRL01066583.1:4215-15900 GCA_001703475.1 Hydroides elegans | reverse complement strand
TATATGAATTATCAGAATAAATATATTTAATAAATATATACTTTTATAGAACTCAAGATCAAGTAAATTAAGCTAGATCATAAATAAAACAACCTTAACCAAACAGTACAGGAACTCCATGGGGTAAGAAATCCATCAAGCGCCGTTTAAGATAAGCAGATAATATGAACACCTAAAAACAATCATATTGAGATGCTCCAAGGAACACTTAGCGCTCACCTCAGTATCGCGTTCCCTCACCAGCAGCCCACTGTATGCAATATACGAAATCGGTGCCTATATTCCAGGCAAAGCAGAGGACTTTTCATCCATTTTAGAGAAAATTGAGCAGGCCGGTGTTGCAAAAAAAAAGAGGCATCCATTTAAAAGAACCTCTTTCACTATTTGTTGATGAAAGAACCCTCCATTAAAAATAATCCTCTGTCATTCTATATAAATAAATTATAAATGAGCACTCTCTTTATATGGATACAGGGTATTGAGGGATGGGTAGGTTTATTTCAAGGGTATGTTGAAACGGTTTACCTTTGTTTTAATAATTCGTTAGATCTACATCAATCTCTATAATGAGTAATAAGCCCTACATATTTTCCATCCGTTAATTTACCAATCGTCACGTCACTCGTGAAGTGTTATCAAAATTAAGTTTAAAGAAACTATCCACAACGAAAAATTCGACCCCGGTATGTTACCATACTTTTAAACGCGATGATTCGATGATCAAGGTGCCGAAATAGTCAAGACATCAGTTTCATCACTGAAGACGAATCGTACTCAGTACAAGATACACATAGGGTTGCCGCATTGCCTAAGTTCAAACAGAGCATTGAAAGATTCACATTTTGACCTCACAATAATAAACGTGTTTGATTAAATACTACTTTAAACGACATCATGTCTGATTTCGCCGGTCCCATCATCAGGATACCTCTTTATTTCAACGGTCGTTTCCACCCTTACACCGACGACCTCCAGAAGTGGGCCAGTGGAGTTGATTAGAGCCCACTTGGAACCGGCGGTCTTTTGTGTTCGGTTCTCTTGCATCAAATCCACAGGGATGCCTTTTCTGCTTGCACCCCGGTCTCCTTAAGGATATTATTTCGTTTCCTGTTATACCAAGCATCCCGAGAGTTCTCAACACAGACTGTGCTGGGAAAACACGGTATCCTTCTGCTTTGGGAAACATCACGTCTTCCGCCCATATTTATTTTGTTTATTTTGCAACATTTATATAGCGCTTAATCTGAAACAGCTCTAAGCATTTTACAGACACGATATAATAGTAAGACTAAAAGTATAAAGTATATTATTCAAAGACATGTGAAAATATTAAAAGTAATACCAATAAAATAACTAATGACTAGAAAGGAACGATTAGCTTCGAAATAAATACGTATTAAGATATTTCTTAAAATGACATATGAAATAATGCAACGGAGTGACAAAGGTAAATTGTTCCATATTCGTGGTGCAAAGTTCACAAATTCCCGATCGCCAAACTTTGTTTTTGTCTTAGGGCACATGAAAAAACATTGACTTCCAGATCTTGCCTTTGTCTTGGCACTGCACGACTAATTTTTTGTACGTTAGTGGCGGGCTTTCGTGTGCCTCGTCAGCCCGGTCTTAATGTGGTACGGTGAGTTCTATCAACAGTACAGTCTTCGGTTTGTGACCATAACACGATGTCTGGTCGTCAATTTGTGGTAACTAAATGCTGTGGGAAGCTGAGTTGCCTACTAACTTCTGCTCGCATTTGCCAGTCATTTCATGTTGCCAGGATGCCTCCTGCCGTGGTTTTCATGTGCGTTCCGCGCTTTGCTTCGGTCTCTCTGACAAAACTTATGAACTGGGGTCCCTTCCCACCGCTGGCTGTGCACTTTCTCCGAGCCTTGTCAAGGCCTTCTGCAAGAACTTCTAGCACTTGTTTATGTTTCCATGTGTATATTCCATCGGCTGGGGCTCGAGCAGGATAATAGGATATGCTCCAGTGTTTTTCTTATGCCACATCATGTGTGTACAACATGTCTTCACTCATCTTCTACGTACTCAGATTAGTTGGAGTATGCAGTAAGTCATACACAGAGCTTAGAGCGAAACGTTTCCATTCTCAAGAGATTGTCCCATGGTATCCATTTTGCTCGAACCGACTCCCGTCTTAGCCAGCAACCTTGTTTCTTTAATGCCACTGCTTTGTTTATGCGGGCCTCTTCTCCTGTTGCCGTACTTCGTCTTGGATCGATTCGCGTCGGCGTTGGCTTGACGCTGAGCTAAACCTGCTTAGTAGTATAAGTACTAGCATTCCTTTTCTTCAAGAGAATTCACAATATAATGCCAATCGACGAAATGAGATTTCCATGATAGGAAGAGGAATTATTAAATTTCCTAAAGTCGATGTCAATTTTTTCAGCCATTTATTCTACCGCTAAACTACGACTCCCCGGGTACAATGTTTAAATCGATACTTCCTTTGCTCAAAGGGCAAACAACAGAACAAAAACGATCCAATCGTTTCAAGTATTGAGGCTCTTCGACTGAATGGGTTCGCCCTCTAACTAGTAAAATAACACCAAATCATATCGGACACATACAACAGGGCTAATGCATGACTTCCGGGCGTCTAAACCTTTTGGGAAAGAGGCTAATGTCACGGGTTCGTCGCTTTAAAACGTCTCACAACCCTTCAGATGGATCGGCGTGCTAGTTAAGCTCAATGAGCTGAAACAGCGTAGGATAATCGGTGCATGCTACACAGATATTTGTGTGTGGACCAGAATGCCATAGGCATGACTAGATACGCCGCTTAAATTGCTCAAGAATAGTTGCAATTCGTTTAAATTGTTTTTGACAACCATACCAAAAAAAAAGTTCTGTTTATATTTTATATTTTAAATCATGGATGATATGCTATATATTGCACGATTTAGAGGGGTGCACCCGGCGCGCGCCCCTCTGTTCGAGCTTATATGTAATTTAAAAAAAAATGGTGCCTCCAGGTTCGGTTTGATATTTAATACTGTTGAGCCCTCAGGTTCAATATTTTCTATACCCGCGCCTGCTTTGTTAAAATATATATATATATATTTATTTTATATAGTATTATCGATATACAAAACCATCTTGTAATGATGTAAAATAATGTATTTTCGGGGATTTTTAAATTGTGCAACCGTCGAATCATTGTTGATTATAAGACTGTTGTTTGTTTACATTGGCTACAGCTGTCAAAATTTTTCTGGACATCCAAACGACATTTTATTATTCATCTTTTTAATAGAAGTTGTTGAGAAGAATCCTTTTAGTATAATACAATAGGTAACATATATTCATTTATTTTAAAAATATGATGAAATTTAAGAAGTATCAACATGGTTTTGATGATTTTAACCATATTATCGCCCATACGTACATCAAATTTGCTATGTCACAATGAGTTTAAATGGCTTGATTAGTTTATAAAAACAACGTTTTTTCACATATATATTATTAGTATAATGAATCTTATCATTTGTTTTCATTATATATTTCAGTCATGCCTAGAGGTACGATTCCGTGTTTCGTCCATGGTTGTAGCAACAGGGCAGGTGACAAAGAGAATCCAAGATCATTTTTTCGAATCCCAAAGATCTTGGTACACCAAAGCGAAGAAGTAAAAGATCTATCTACCAAGCGTCGACTGGCCTGGATCGCGGCACTTGACAGGAAGAAACAACCGAGCATATACTCACGTATATGTGAGGACCATTTTTTGGGAAAGAAGCCTGCAAAACTCCACGAGACAGGACATCCCGATTGGGCGCCGTCATTGCTTTTGAAAAAAGAAGAACGTGATGAAAACACGCTTGACGATTCCGTGCATAAGAGCCAAAAGAAACTCAAAAGGTAACTATGATATGCCTGTTATCGATCACGTGGTGCACAATTTCTCTCGACATCCACCACAAATCTCCGACGTATTTCAATATTGATTGGGTGATGATTTTAACCGGATGTTGATAAATGTTCCTTGATGCAATGCGCATGTCATTTTCATTCTCAACTTCATTAAGATGTTCATAGTGTACAGGAAGGATTATATTGCTTTTGTAATGGCAAATATATTAATCATTAGTTTGTATCTTGTTATGTTTTAGATACAACAGAATTGCTGAGCGAATAGACAAGAAGAACCAAGTTGAAGCAGCAGAGGCATTGTTGGATCTGTCTAATATTGAGGTAGACAGTAGTGAAAAAGACAATGAGCAGGAAAGTGTTGAAAATTTGCGTGAACAGCTAGATCAAGCACTTGGAGAGAAGAGTGAATTAGAGACTAGAATAGATGTGTTAGAACTGTCAGAAGAAGCCTTTTTAGGTGATGATGACAAAGTTTTATTCTATACTGGGCTTCCAACTCTTTGTTTATTAATGACACTTTTTAATAACTTAGAACAATATATCCCTTATGGTCCTATGTCTAAATTGTCGAAATTTCAAAAACTTATCCTTGTATTAATGAAGTTACGCTTACATTTACCAGTAATAGATATAGGTTACCGTTTTTCGATTTCTCCTTCTACGGTTTCAAAAATTTCAAAGATATGTTACATGTTTTGTTTGTAAGATTGTCACCCCTTGTTAGATGGCCAAATAGAGATGTTCTAAAAAAAGTTATGCCTATGTCTTTCAGGGTAAATTTTGGTGTTCGAGTTACGAGTATAATAGATTGTTTTGAATTATTTGTCGATAGACCGTCCACTTTAATTAACCAATCTCAAACATGGAGTAATTATAAACATAGTAATACAATCAAATTTTTAATAAGCATTGCTCCTGTTGGTACAGTCACTTTTATTTCATCAGGGTTTGGGGGTAGGGCTAGCGATAAATTTATTACAGAAAATAGTGGTTTTTTAGATAATATTTTAGAGAATTATGTGATATTAGCGGATAGAGGTTTTAATATACAAGGCAATCTTACATCTTTAAAAGCCCACGTAGCACTGCCTGCATTCACAAAAGGGAAATCACAACTGTCGTCTTATGAGATAGAAAATACAAGAAAAATAGCTAACTCAAGAATTCATGTTGAAAGATTAATAGGAATGATAAAGAATAAATATTGTATTTTAACAAAAGGTAAAATTCCCATAGATTATTTATTTACAGATGAGGATAATGTGCCAGTTATTGACAAAATTGTTACAGTCGCATGTGCCTTATGTAATTTGTGTCCATCAATTATTCCAAAAGATTAAGAAATAAAATACAGCAAGATGTGTAATATGGTTTTATTAAAATAAATTAAAGCCCATTCTTTAATCATCAGATAAACAAAAATCGCAAATCCATTTACCATCAGGAATTTCATTCAAATTAACGCAACTTACATGAAACCATTCATAGGTACATCCTTCTTTATCACAGCCTATATAATCATCAATCTTTAACTCATTACAGAAACAGTATGTTTTATTACTATTATTATTATTATCGATGACCACGTTGGTTTCAACATCGGGAACTTCAATATGAGTTGTGCTTTCAAACGCCATTGCCTCCGGTATATCTCTATTCTCGTGTACACTGTGTGGGATAGCCTTTGAATACAATCCACCAACCAATTCTGGCAAAACAACACGATTGAAAAATATCTTACTGATACCAATAATTCGATCTATAAACGCTTCGTCTCTATCTATTTTCTCAATGAATACATCTACTGGTGACCAAACTACATAAAATGCAAATGAAGCACCACACGCGTAAATCTGTGTTTGTATCTGATAAAAATGCTCGTGATCCCGCTTTAGATGCAACTTTCCATCTGTTTTTTCGAGCGATTCATAATTTGCATCATTGTCAATAATATGTTTGTCTTTCAATTTATAAGGGCACTTGACCTCCAAAACGCCTACACCACAGCATTCACATTCAATTTTTGCATCAGGTGATGCTCCTATAAATGAATATTCCTTGCTTATACAAAAACCACTTGTATGAACTTTCATATTTGTATGATTACGACACTCTAATGACATAAAACTAGCAATAGCATCCTTTTCGTGGTCGCGACCCCAATTGCACGCTGCAGAAGAAATACTGCTTGTTCTAGGGTAGCAAACTGAGTTTACAACACTTTTCGAAGGCTTATCAATTGATGTCTTACACACGCGTTTCATATTAGATGCTGTAATTCTTCCTGATCGATATTCATACCACTCCTTATTTTTATATTGACCTTTTGTACGCTTTTCAATTTTGTCAATTTGTTCACTTGATACTTTTAAAATATTTCCATTTATAAGCGTTTCACACTCCGATATAATTTCGTCTTTAGTTTTGCTAGAATGGTTCTCCACGCGAAGCTGTGAGGCAATCCAAACTGATGGGTCTTTTACAATTTCAGGAATATATTGTTCGGAGTAGGGTGGAATGTCGGCCAAAATTGCAGGCTTAATATCTAACTTGTTCAAATCACTAAAGAACTGGTGCATATCAGTATCTGATGGGACAGGGACAGTTGGCAATTTCCTCTTTTTGTGTTGCGAAGTCGGTATATTAATGATATCGGAGTCCATCCTCCTTTTTACTGCTTTTTTTGACGAGAAGTCAAGCTCATGTAGAGGCTTTGGAGCTACCTTTCCTTGAACAATAGAAGGTACTACCCAATAGGCGGGCTTGTCTGTAACAGTTTTGACATTCTCAATTTTCACCAGTCTCCTCACTTCAAATAGAATGGCACCAACATGAGTGCATGTTTCACCCAAGCCCGCCATACAATTGCAATGTACTGCCACAATTTTTCCGGATTTCGACGCGATAACCCATGGCTGAAGTGGAGGGAGGTTCAGACTCTGAGAATGCATCACCTGATATGAAAAAATAGAGAAAAAAACACATTTTTAAATGTTCTCAGAATTGCTTCAAATTAATATATGTATCATAACTTATCCACACCAATATATTCTCAAAGTTTCAGATTTGTATCTTTAATACTTTTTGAGATTTTGAAAAATCAGTTTTTCTTAAATTACTCACTTATTCGTTTATATTTTTCTATGATTTTTATACAACATATACCAGAAGTTTAGATCTACATTATGATATTTTTGAATATTTTTTACTTTGTGTAGTTTTTGCAAAATTAAAGAAAATGTAGTTCATTTTTCGTTAAATTTCTCTTACTTCGTTATTTGAAGAGATAGAGCGTTAAAAATGCCATTTTTGGACTCATTCTAAAACCTCTCTGGAATGAAAGAGGGTGCTTCTACGAGTCTTTGGGTACCATTTATAATGATATATCTTGTCTAGTTTTGAAGATATAGGCGATTTTGTATTTTGAATTCAATATTTATATAGAAATCATAACTAAATACATAACACAGTATACATTACGTTGGTATCTAAGCTATCCATTGGTTCAACTTTTTATATAGATTTGGTGCAATTTGGGACATATGGTGTGGAGGACAACCCTATTTTTTGGGCCTTTTTTGGGCCGATTTTGGGCCATTTTTGGGCCAATTTTGGGCCAATTTTGGGCCCATTTTGGGCCAAATTTGGGCCAATTTTGGGCCAATTTTGGGCCAATTTTGGGCCAACTTTGGGCCGATATCGAAATGTTTTGAAAGTTTATCAACATTGACATATAGACAGTCGGACGGTTAGATGGAGGTGAGGACAACCCTGTTTTATAAACACATCCAGAAGCAAGCGTAAAAAATCAAGGCGAAGCACATATGGGAAATATTATATTAAACATCATATGACTTTTTTGTAAATGATATTCAAAAAAATATTTTCGATATTAATTTGAAAAAAAAAAAATCTTCATTTTAGCTCTTCACTTTTGCCACCTATCTATTCCGCTTGCCACCTATCTATTCCGCTTGCCATCCGTATGTTTCCGGTGGCCATCCGTATGTTTCCGGTGGCCATCCGTATGTTTCCGGTGGCCATCCGTATGTTTCCGGTGGTCATCCGTATCTTTCCGGTGGCCATCCGTATGTTTCCGGTGGCCATCCGTATGTTTCCGGTGGCCATCCGTATGTTTCCGCTTGCCATTCGTAGGTTTACGCTTGCCACCTATCCGTCTCGATTGCCATCCGTTGCCATTTCGTCTTCTTCGCTCTTCTTATTTTAAGAGAACTCATCTTCTCTGTGCGTGAATCGATCTTGCCCTGGTGTGGATTCGAACTCGGAACCTCTCGGACCGTACGCTGTCGCGAATACCGCTACACCATCGGGGACCTCCGTGAATGATCGGGAATTTTTGGAATATAAATATTAACTCGGAACTGCTTCGCATGAAAACCGATCGATAAAGATTCTTCGGCAGTTCATTCAAAACATTACATCGGTGGCATTTGGTGTGGGACAGGGTAAGGGCATAGGATAACCATTATATATATAGTAATTTGAATAAATAATAATACCTTAGCTCTCACGATTACATTCTCAGTCCCTTCGACTTCAAACCTGCAAACTCCAGACACCCATCCACTTTGGCTCTGATTATAGGATTCAAAACTCTTAAAGTTCCTAAATCGTTCATGCGTATACGCGCTTATGCCATTTACAAAATATTCATAGATTTGGAATTCGTCTATCACTGGTAAAGAAGCTGGATTTTTCTCAAAGTTCTTAATGTCCAACTTATATGGGTCTATGCCTTTAATTGTGCGCGTTTTGTCCAAATATCTATCACCTTCCTCCCCATGGAGAGATTTGCTATAATTAAACATTTTCAAAGGTGTAAAAATCTGTTATAAAACATGTACAAAACGACAAATTGTATCTATCAACTGTCAAAATCAGCTGAGAATTTGTTATTGTTAGGCTCTGTATCTAGGGGATTTATACCATAACGAGACTATGACATGCGCATCAGTGTTGCCAACCCTGCGGGAAAACCGCAAAACCCTGCGGTTTTTCGATGGCCTCTGCGGTTTTTTTCGGCGTCCTGCGGGTTGCGGTTTTTCCTGCGGTTTTTGAGAATTTCGATTGCGGTTGTTTTCATCATCGAAAATTTTGCATTTTTATGAAAAAATGGTCATAATTTGACCATTTTTGTCCAAAATTTTCTTTGAAAACCAGACTATTTAGCGAAAATGTGCCTTTATTGCGCATTTTTTGTGATTATAGCTGATTTTGAAAAATAATGACCCCTATTTTTTGGCCATTCTGAGAAAAACCGGTTTTAACTAGATTTTTTACATCACTAAAAATTGGTCTCTTTTGATCAAAAACATCAAAAAACACATAAAATTAGCAATTTTTGAATGTTGCGGTTTTCCTGCGGTTTTTGACGATTATCTTTGCGGTTTTCTTGCAAAAGACCTGGCAACACTGATGCGCATTGCATCAAGGAACATTTATCAACATCCTCCATTTTCAACATCCGGTATAAGATAAATGTTAAAAAAATGATAATTCTCATCTAATATCATCATAAATCATCACCCAACCTATATAAAGACACTCTGGAGATCACACAGTGGATCTCCATAAAATCGGTGTACCACGTGATCGAAAACCGGCTATAACGGGTCAAGGTTGCTGTCACTGAAAACCGGCCGCAGGAGTCATGTTGGATATTTTGTTAAAATATATGCCTGATGAGGCAACTCTTATTGCTTATATGGCATATACGATGATCGTTATGGGTTTCACCGCTTTTCTGACGTTGTTATTTATTGACGCACCTTATGGAAGATACAGCAGCGCTGCATGGGGGCCAATGATAAATTCAAAAGTTGCTTGGTTTATCCAAGAAATTCCAGCCCTTTTAGTACCATTGATATATATGTTTTCATACCCAGAGAGTGCCAACGTAAACAAAATAATGTTAGGATTCTTTATAATTCATTACATTCACAGGTACTTAAACTTCATTCATTTAATAACGACGATATGTGCATTACATGGGTGGACATAATATAAACTGGACGTAATATGAGCGCAAGTTTTTAAAGCGAAACATGTGAAAAAGTTCGTGATAAAGGCTGCACATTTATCAAGACTTAACTAATGTAAATTTTGATTACACTTGGGTGTCTAAGTCATTTATGATTTAAAGAGTGGAGTCACGAATGAAATATGACATCATATAAAACGAGCGCTCATATTATATCCAGTTCACATTATGTCCATCCATGTACAAGAACGAGAGAGTGGTAGATACTATAGCTGTTCCTTCTTCGTCATCTGGACTTCGTGCGAAGAGTTTAAAAATGGATATGTAACCATCAGAAGAACTTATAATTTTATAACGGCGCTTGCCGTTGGCCTTTTTAGGCCCCAACCCAAAAGTTGGGGGCCTATAGAGTTGGGTGGCCGTCTGTCTGTCCGTCTGTCTGTCTGTCCGTCTGTCATCGCTTTCTTGTACGGGCTAGAACTTTTGAGCGTCATAGAGACTTGGTTATAGGCTCAAATGAAAGATCTTGTCCCGGTAGTGGTCAAATTGACCAAAATAGCCAAAAAATAGCGGTTTCTCAAGACTTGAGCTTGTACGGGCTAGAACTTTTGAACGGAAGGTCATAGTGACTTGGTTATAGGCTCAAATGAAAGGAATTGGTCCGTAGATGTGCCTTTTGACCATTTCGGTCAAAAACACCCGACGGGCAGTTGTCAAATTGCCCAAAATAGCGGTTTTCAAGATTTGAGCTTGTACGGGCTAGAACTTTTGAACGGAAGGTCATAGAGACTTGGTTATAGGCACAAATGAAAAGTCTTGGTCCGTAGATGTGCCTTTTGACCATTTTGGTCAAAAACACCCGACCGGTTGTTGTCAAATTGGCCAAATATAGCGGTTTTTATACAAAATATATTTCAAATCTGCAAAATACCATACCCCTTCGAGTTTGGGGGCGGTTGGGGCCTTCTCGTGTTTCATAAATACTTCCTTGTTTTTTACGAGTCAACTTCGAAGCTTTATGGGTAAAGAGTTGCGGTGTTTATATTGCTGACTATCCATCATCACTTTCTGGGAACTTTAGAAAAGTGTCATACTCATTGAGACTTGGATGAAAGCTCGTTCTGTAGACATACCAGAGTTGAAAAGTGATAAATATGGCAAAAATCTTAACAGAAATAAGATGCAATTAAGTATCGGAATGTGCATGTGCCTTTTGATCATAAGGAGCCAAATCGATTAAACGGAAGTAACAACCGAGAATTGTCTGGCAAGTGGCGAAAATAGGGCGGAAATGATGAAATAACAACAAAAACAAACATGCTACTCTCATACCCGGGGCGGTGGAATCCCCATTGTGTTTGTAAAATTTGTACGGAATATACCCCGTTATCCTTCATATAAATGTTTTGTCCTTATGCACACTGCAAACCATATGGTATATTAAAGCTATATACTCAGCGGTTATTTAAGGATTTTGTACTTTGCGTATTGAAAAGTAGGTGTCCGAACTGAATGCATCTCTTTTTGACGTGCATCATCTTTGATTTTTGATTGACTTTTTCTGTTATACTTGAATGAATATATTGGAGCTATGTTTTGGACAATTTTATATAGAATTTAAACATTTAGAAAATGGAAAATGCGAAATTTAGATGGATTTATGATTTTTCCTGTAAAATTATATTTTTTTCTTGTTTTTGTTTTCTTGTATAAAAAAATAAACCCTGATGGGTTTTAAATGCGAAAGATTTCTTCTAACTACTAAACCCCACCATTGTTTACCGTTAATGTTT
>LQRL01066528.1:10670-23156 GCA_001703475.1 Hydroides elegans | reverse complement strand
ACCAAAAAAAAAAAAAAAAAACAATTCTGGATCGTAACACAACGAGTCAATTGCACGGCTCACTTTATAATTTATTATACGGTTATACAATGCTATAGGAATCTTACATCTTACATTTTAGACATACACAACGAGATAAAACTTTACGAACGATACAGATGGTTAAGCATATCTCCTTCAATTTTGTTTGAGTTTCAATATGAGTAACCATGCGTAATATATTGCATAATTGTACATGATGTCCATACTCACAGTTACTCATATAAACATAAACGAAGCCGATTGCTGAGCATATCTTATTTGAATTTTTTATATGTGCATCCAATCTATAATGCATAATTGTAAATACTCACAGTCGCTCATAGAGTCGCACCGTACACCTTATAGGATCGGACACCCAGTGGATGAAGGCTTTGGGCTTGGCGGTGTCGCTGGTCGGTGCACACGTGACTTTGAGTTCGGTTGGGGTACCACTGGCGTCCTGTGAACATGAAATGAAGATTTGTTTCTAGCTCGAAAATATAATGTTTTCCTTTTTTATAACGGCTCGGCCTACACTTTTTTTTTTGGTTATTTATGAACAATGACAAACGAGGCGCCAGCTGTGGGGATCGAACCCCATACCACCCGCTTACCAACTAAGCCAAACATAAACTTTTATCCAGTAGAGTCTACATGTATATGGCAATATTTCACCACGTACTTTCAGTTTAAACCATTTTACATACGAGAACAAAATACAAATTATAACAACTTATTAAGAATAGAACTCAAACAAAATTTGCAAAACAGTTGACTCCAAAATACTGCGGATATTCATTTTCATTACACGTATAATCGTGTTAACATAGGTTTATTTAGTTCGAAATGAATACAACTAAGTTGACCTTGACTCAATCCCAACTGACCTTGACCACTTTGTCGACCTTGATGACGTAACCAGCGTGTCGTAATCCGACTGTTTGTTCGAGGGTAAGGCGCTTGTAGTTTTTCTCTGCCGTCTATATTACAGAGAAAAACAAAAAGGTAGTGTTAATTTAATATGTAAACTGTTGAAGTATATATTTCTTACGGAAAAAAAAAAACAGACATTGTTTTCGTATTTTTAACTGTATTATAAACTTTAGGGGGGAGAGAGGTTAAAATAGAGAGTCTTGATTATAAAATTTTATATTTTATTTATGCGAGTAGAAATGGGTTATATTAGTACATGTAATATGACTTGACGATTTCTATTTTGTCGATTCTAAACTTTTATATTTTGCTTCCGTATTATCATAATTTAAGTACAAAGAGACACAAAATATTGTAGACGTATGCATCGAATATTCGGACAAAATCAGGTCACTTCTGAGTTGGTCGATGATCGTACGTTTTATGGATAGGTTTATTCACATGACACTCTGTGCCAGTCTTACATTTACTATTTAACTCTTCAATTTAAAAATATCAGTTGATTATATAATACAGTTATTGAGCAATTGGCCGCCAAAAATTGAGACTAACAAAATCGGCTGCATCAAATATTCGGACAGCGTGTATCAAATATTCGGACATAATATAATTAATTATGAATCTTCAAATAATTGTAAAGGAATACCAGGTGAAATTGTTTTCCTGACTTTTTAGATGTATTTTAATAACTTCTTAGGCTTTTTTACCAATAGCTACTGACATCTATTGAACGAACTAACCATCTTGGCATTTTTCATGGCCCATTTCCCCGTCAACCAGTCATGACGCTTATTTGGATTGATTTGTCGGGTTATATAACATTACCCTGTTATTATCGTTGGAAACCTATATTTTATGTTATTTTTCAAATGAAATATGCCGCAAATAATGTTTCACTAAAGATCCCCCATCCCCGCATTTGGCCTAGACAGTATTGAAATCATCAATGTAAAAGATGTTTTTTTAGATACATGTTCTTATTATGTATAGTCAAAGTTATAGTGTAGAAAATAAAAAAAATAATGTATTCAACACCAACATAGCTGACTCCTGTTGAACATTTGAAAAAAAACACATGTTTAATGATTACCATATCCTTATGAATAAGATATACAGATAAAGTGGACTGACTATAACCACATGGTTCGGTGCGTTTAAATTCTGGTCTGCCTTGGTAGGTATAATATACTATTTCGAAGAGGCATCTATCTTGGTTATGTATCTATCTACCCGTGATTCGCTATTGATATACAAAATCAATATTTGTTTAAATTTATGTTCTTTTACATAGATTTTCAATAATGAAATGGCTAATTATGGGGATGGGGGAAATTATTGCGGGGCATTTTATTTGAAAAACATCAAAAATTTAAATTTTCAACGACAAATACATGAATACCCGTATATAACCCGACTAATCAATCCAAATAAGCCTCATTGATGGTTGACGGGAAAATGGGTCATGATGGATGCCAGGGTTCTAAGTTCGTCCAATATATGTCAGTAGCTATTGGTCCAAAAAGCCTAAGATTTTATTGAAATACCTCTTAAACGTCAGGAAAACAATTCCACATGGTATTCCATTGCAATTATTTGAAGATTCATAATTAATTATATTATGTCCGGATATTTAATACACGCTGTCCGAATATTTGATGCAGCCGATTTCGATAGTCACAATTTTTGGCGGCCAATTGCTCAATAACTGTATTATATATTCAACTAATATTTTTAAATTGAAGAGTTAAATGGTAAATGTAAGACTGGAAAAGGGTGTCATGTGAATAAACCTATCCATAAAACGTACATTCATCGACCAACTCAAAAGTGACCTGATTTTGTCCGAATATTCGATGCATACGTCTATTTGAATTATCACAAAGGGAAATGGAACAAAAAGGCAAAGCATGAAATTTGAATTTTCCATCACTCAAATGTTAGCGTCTACATGAATAATATTGCTAATGTAAAATTAATATATCATGTTTGTACTATCTTACATAATAATTACAGTCTCCCAGGGACAAAAACCCAAAACGAACTTTTCCACTCTATAATGAGAGATAATTTCATAATAACTAATCACTTTTGTGAAGTTTGAATAAACAGCTTATTATCTACCATTTTGATGCATAAAAATTGGCAAGATTTTACTCGTGATAAGTTACAAGATAGAACCGACCCGACAGGATAATTTTGGAGATTTGAATTTCAGAAACACATTTTGAAATGGAATTATGTTACTTCTGATTAAGGGGTGCGAGAAAATTTTGGATTGTACTAACAATCGTGGACTGTTCTAACAACATCTGACTGAACCAGAAGAACAACAAGATTTTTTTTTTCAATTTAAATGCAACATTATTATTTTGTGAACATGGTTTTATAGTGATGTATGCATTTCATTTTGGAACGGGAACATTTCTTGATTTCAATTCAGGGGCGATCGCATCTAGTTTTATTTGTTTGTTGGCGCATTCTTTTTTTTTTTTGCGAAAAGCCACAAAAGAGGTTGCTGTAGTGTGATACAAACGGAAGTTTATTCATCAATCCAATCCCTATTATACAATACAAAACAGTAGAAACCACCGTTTTGCACCGACATTACGTCACACCACCATCCCAACATTACGCATTGAGTCTTCTAAGTACGGGGCCAGCAAATTTATGTCATTAGCTCTTTGTTTGCCCGTCAACGAAATTGTCCCCCTTCGCAACGATTTGCGGGCATGATGGATTGAGTCGTTGTGATGTGTCTGCACCTGTGTGTGTATGTGTGGGGTGTGTGCTTTCCGATCGAATGGTTCCGTGCATAAAGGCCAGGCTAGCTCTAGCCGGTCGCATCCTCGCAAACTGCGAATTTGTTTCGGAATTTGCGAAAACAAATTTGAGGTCTTTCGCAATTTGTGCGAGAGGACATTTAAGTAAAAATTTGTCGTTACAATTTCGTTTGCGAAAGAGCTTTTGAATGCGAAAGAAAATAATGATGCGAAATGCGAACGGAAAATATCGCCTAGCTCCATATAGTTGTCCATATGGTAGCACTAAGTTCGATTCGTGACACATAACCCGTAACCAATGATGAACGATTAACAAAACCTAATTCTCACTATAAACAAGTCGTTTTGCTTGAAATTCTTGAAAATATTTCTATTTGATAAGACCAATTAAATACATGGAATGTTTGGGATGGTTTCTCTCAAAACAGCAGAAATCAAGTTTGTTCATGCATGCACGGAAACCCTTCAATTGTGTGTTTTACCAACAAAATAATTTACTTAGTGTTGTAGTTATCATGCTTTTTTGAAGACATAAAATAATGATTACATGTCTCGTATGTATAAAGACATTTCGTTGGCAGAATACAAATTAGATTTGTAGTGTTTATAGTGTTTATTTTATTATTTAAAAAAGTTATACCAGCTGTTTTTCCGAAATTGTATGTGATTTGTTCTTTCGTAAAAATATAAATGACAATAGAACACAATCTTATTAGAGGTCGCATTACAACTAATTTGCAAGTTTTGTCCGTTTTGATTTGGTTTTATCGGTCTTTCTCCATGGAAAATGCTTTTGAACTTACCAATTTTTTTCTCCAAAAACACGATTTCTTAATAAAAGACAACCTTCCATTTTAAAAAGTTTTCTTTGGGACAAATTAAGCTCATTAAGAGTAGAAATGGTAACTCAATATTTTCACGACATATTGTCCAGTCGTTTAACAAGGTATATGCTTCAAACACATCTTTTCAAGGGACCCGCCATCTCGCAATTTATAAGGTCCTAATGAGCTTGGTTCCATCCGAAGAACGGTCCATTAAAATGTGATGCTCCAACTGTGAAGGGTGAAAAGGTCTGGCAGTTATTTCTTAAAAGAGAATTCTTGAATGACAAATCAAATCTAATTGTAAAAGGGGGTCCAAGACTGTCAAAATATTTAATAAACATGAGCTGCGTGTACATTATCTGAACGCAAAACAAGATAATATACTGCATTCTTTGCTATTTTAAAAAGCTATTTGACAATAAATTAGGGAAACATAATTCAAAGACTTTTTGTAAATTATGAAGTCTACTTTACATATAAACCTGCTTGTGTGACATTTTTCCACATGGTTTCGTGCTTTCATCATTCTTAATGCATCAAATTGAACATCTTTTCATTTAGTCACTTCATCAGAAAATCCTACATTTGTCACTTAATAACAGGTGACTTCAATGCACCTTTAACGTAGATGAAACATCGTAAATCATCCCCAATCTTGTGTCACTCTGGTAGACTATATGCAAAAAAAAAATTATAAATGAAACTTTTCAGGATGGAAAGGTAATAGTCTTAGTAACTTACAAAGCATTATTGTACCAAAGTGTTGTATCTTACGATACAAAAAGAGTAAATTAACTATTTGTTCTCAAATCACCGATTTCTAGCGATTTGAATATTGTTCGACCAAGAGGTTTTTGGCAGTTACGTCGCTATCGAAACCTGTTGATTTCTTTCAGCTAAGATTTTGAGTTCATCAAAACGGATGTGCAGCCTTGAAGGAAGATTCGGTCGAGAAAAAAATACCAAAGCAGGGAGGTCGAAGGTGATGCATTCTTGTTCCCGTATGGCATTTAGCGGACAAAGCCATCTGATTGAACGCGCTTATTAACATCCGATACGCCTGCCCTGTCACTGTCAAACCTACATAAGACGTTCCATTGTCTATGCTTAAAGACGCGTTTTCACTAAATCCCAAGCCAAGTTAAGATATAGAATGAAAATGCATGGTTTTGAAGTTGAAAACATAGAAAATGTTGGTGGAAAGAGGAGATGGGAATTTATGGTGGTAATTATGTCTTTTTTGTTGTCACCGACGAGTTATGACAACTCAATATGTTGGAAGCAATTTAAGCTATTTATTTGACACCATTATCGAGCATGCATCGTATTTTGACTGTGGATATCCTTAAGCCCTCATGAAAATTAAGCTGATTTGAAAACGCTGACCTTTGTGGATTCAATATGATGCTTTCACGACAAATGTACATTTAAAGCGTTTGTCTATCATATTTATTCTAAAGTCTTAAAGTAAACACACATATGTAAATGGAATATTCAGCGTATTGAGTTCCTTCCTGTTACTAGAAAAACAGACATAGCAACCCCCGTCAGCGAAATAATCTTGCCCCAAAAAACGGAAGGCTTGTTCATGTTCTTGAAATATTAAGACGAAAGCTGATCGCGCCTCAAGATGTAAATCTAGACCAAAGACGTAGAGATTTTAAGCGAGGATTAAAGCGCAGCATTCCTTTATTATCATGATCACACTCTCGAACAACCTTAAGCCGCGTTCACGCAAAAAAAAACTCGCTTTTTGCATGAACAAATAGATAAATTATATGCTTTTATACAAATAAGGCTTTTTTGAGCTTTCGATTTTAACGCGATTTTTTGTTACGGTGAACGCGGCTTAACGCGTCCTATGGCCCGGGTTACGTACACAAGAGGGGGATAAAATAACTGTCATCCGAGCAGGCCCTTGTTAAAATTCAGGTCTAAAATTTACTATACACCTATTCAATACAGAAACATCACGCTGGGTCTTTGTCATTTGAAATCCCGGGCGAGTTTATAATGTTTTAGAAATTGGTGTTTCTGTGGGAATCATGTCTTAAAAGAGGGAAAGAACTTGAATTTATGATAAGCTGATAAGAATCTGAAGGCGAAGAGGGGGTTTATAAATTACTGATCGTGTTGAAGTTATTTTGAAGTTGACTTGTATGATAGATAATAGGCTTTTAAATTAAAACCCTCTTCCTTTGAAGAAAATATAAACAGTTTTTATAAAAAAATATTTCCTGAGACGCCACGTTTTGAATCCTTAAATATTCGTCGACATAATTTTCTTTGACATTTGTAATATTGGAAGAATATTTCGAACCACCCTCATAAGATACTACGTTTACACATACTATCCTTATTGTATAGTTTCATATGCACTGTATAAGAATTAAGAAAACTAACATTTTGCTTTAACTATTCGTCCAAAATTAAGCTTTACGAGAAATAATTATGAGTTATATGTTGAGATATTGATCATCAGATATTCATTATTACATAGGCCTAAGCATTATGCATTGTATTCCGTATACACACACCCATCTAATGACTTAATTGAGTGTCTTTGAATATGAACCTTTGAAAATCCATCCCACCCATGCGTCAATGCCAGATAAAGGCATTGACGGCGATTCTTATCCAAATTTAATAAAGTGAAGTATGGTATAAAAGAAACAGGGCCCGTTTTACCTATATATAAAAGACTGATGTGAGGAAAACGTTCCATGATTTATCATTAATCAGTCTCATACCCATTTTATTGATATATTAATAAAATTAATAAAAGACTGATTTGAGGATAATGTTCTATGATTTATGTTGAAAACTGTATCTGTGTTACTTATCTCTTTTCTTTGTTGAAAATGTGGTCTTGTAGACGAATCATTTATGTTGTCAACTTGTCTTAAATTCTATGTCATTTTCAACATCATTACATCATCATGTTCGAATATAAAATGTTGTTCATAATGGCCATGAACAGAACGGGTTAAGCATAAACATCGTCATACTGCACACGTAAAAGTAATTCAGAAAAAAAAATAGCATAACGATAGCATAATGCAATCATATATAGTCCAAAATAATTAAGCCTCTTTATGAGGGCATCAATTGAAATGGAAATCCAAGGGAAAATTCAGTTGGAATAAAATTAATCTAAGTTCTTATATTTCTATTACAGGCTGACTAAAGTATCAACTTACTTACCTACTAGATTTTGGAAATGGGTTATTTGTAACGCTAAAAGGATGAATGTATTAGCCCTTGGTTTCGTAAAATTTTCGTATTTATGGCGTTTATCGGTATGAAACAGACTTACAGAAGACTTCCATTGTCGTTTCCAAATAACTAGAGAAGGCTTTACTGTACATTTATAACAATTTTAAAAGATGAAGTCTATAAACATGAATTAGTAAAACTAACATATTTACACATTTCACTGTTTTTTGCCATTATCTCCACGCGTTATCGGAAGTTTTTTTTTTTTTTTACTCTTGAACGGCTTTTTTGTAAACGGATGAATTTGCTCAGGGAAAGTGTTTAAGCTATAACACGTGCCCCGGCGGATAAAAAAGGCGTAACCACTTATAGAATAGCACAAAACGTAATTTGATGCAGTGATAAGACCGAATTAGCAAATTTTAAGCGAAAAAAAAAGTAAAAACAGAAACGTATAATGATGCAGCAAACACTGGGGAAATCTAAAGATTTTGGCTTTACTATAGTTGCTTTGAATTTCGCAGCGGTCGCCTGCCCACACCATAAAGCAATTGCAAACAGATGGTATCCGGTCAAAAAGTCCCCGGACATAAAGTCCCCGGACATAAAGTCCCCAAATTGGTCAACATAGGACATAAAGTCCCCAGACAAAACGTCAAATAAAATCTTCATTTCTCAATTATTTTTTTGATATCACGATCAACTATCATTTAAGACTATATATCTTCAAATATGCATTAAATAAAAATGAAAATAAATGTTTCTAAATTATATTTTTACCCAGGGACTTTATGTCCTATGTTGACCAATTTGGGGACTTTACTTCCGGGAACTTTATGTCCGGGGACTTTTTGACCTGGATTCCAAACAGATACGTAAAAGAGGAGAAAGGGTTTTACATCCGTACCTACACTCTCTGGCCGGAAAGTTAGGCAGGCCTAACATATGATATAACTTCCAACCTCATGCGCACTTACATAGCCCTATATACATTACAAGACCGAGAAGTTGGGCAAGCAGTCAAGACAACATCAGAATCGCATATAAACTCATTCGCATACACACATAATTATAAACCCACCTCTCTGAAGTCGTCGCGTTCTATATACAGCGTTTTTCTAAACGCAATCGAGTGCGTGCCCTTTGATTCATCAGCGGGGAAGTTGGGCACACCGTCAAGACGACCCGAGTGAGACGCAGGGAAGTTGGTGATTGTGACTTTGAGGGGCTCCAGCACCGCCATTGCTCTAGAAAAAGGGTAAATGTTATTAATGTACAGTAGAACCTCGTTAACTCGAGCACGGTTAACTCGAATTCCTCGTTAACTCGGGGTGATTTCGAAGTCCCATCTCTTAAAAGTTAGTCTTATAAAACTACGATTAACTCGAATTAACGGATAACTCGAAGAAAATCTGAAGTCCCGAGGACCTCGAGTTAACGAGGTTCCACTGTATATGTATGTATAGCTGTAGTCTTTCTATGAAAACAGGGTAAGAGATTATTTGTGAGCTTTAACAAACAAAGACCGGGCATATAAAATAACTGAGACCAAACCAATATGTATTTTCTGTTAATACCTGAATCTCAAATTGCTTCAATATATGTTATCTTCATGTAAATATATTGACAAATACAATGGCAAAATGACATTACAGAACTATGACATGTATCCGAAGTTGAACATGAAGGAATGAGGAATAGTGTAGATCTAGCCTTCTTATTGCACAACAGCTTATTGTTAAGTTAGTATACAATCACCGTAGTTGCTCTTTTCAGAAATAAACTTACCTGGGCGCAGTAAGATTCAGTATATCGTATTTCATTAATTTGAACTAAGCACGCCATAAGAAAAGCCTTTTTTATAGAGAATACTTGTTACCTGGACGCATGAGATTGAGAATATTCCTTGCGCATGTCGCAAAGCGTTTAATATATAGCCCAAGATGCATATGTAGACCTACATCTTGCTCAATGGCAAGCAAGAGCACAATCAGAAGATTCTTTAAAAATACTGATTACCTGGGCGAAGTGAGATTCATTGTATGATCCTTTCGCATGCAGCTAAACGCTGCAGTCAAGCATTTCCTCTTGCACAATTGCTTATTTTGAGTAAAAACGCAATCAGATGAGTTTTTCAAAAGAGAAGCCTGGGCCCATATGCATGAAAATTCTTACATGTCTGAGTGCACTTACATTGTAAGTCAGTAAGTTCAATCTTAGTTCATGGTTGGATTTATGTATTCAAACAGTAAATATTATAATTTTCGAAGTGAGTTCAAGCCATTTAAAGTATTTCAATCAAAAATTCGATGTATTAACCGAGATTTCGGTGTCGAACTTAGAATGTAAGTGCACTCAGACATGTAAGATTTTTCATGCATATGGGCCCTGGTTACCTGGGAGCCGTGAGATTGAGTGTGTCCCTTACGCATGCATCTAGGGCACTTGGGTCCAGCACCGTTTGCGACATGGTCACGCCAACCTGTAAAATGCACATGAAATTATAGAATACATAGTTCAATAGCAGTGTCATTATGATAGCATAGGTAATATTTTCTTTTACAAAACAATGGCCAATACGCCAGCTGCATGAAATATCTCAGCATGATGGTATGTCTTGTTTATAATCAATCTGACTTCCCAAGTGCAACAGCAATGTATTTCATACATAAAGTTATGTAACGGAGGCTAGCATAGATCTAGCACCCTGAACCTATTCATTGCCGAACAAAATACTCATCCATATCAAATTTCTTTACTACTTACCGAATATAACTTAACGCTTGTCTATTGCATTTAAAGACTTAAATAATTTATTATGTATTTCATATCACAAAGATTAAAACCTACCCGTCCGCAGAACATGTTGATGGCTTCAGACGGGATACCGCGGCGCTTGAGTGCCGTCAACGTAAACAGGCGCGGGTCATCCCAATCCCTGTCAATGAAAAAAGTTTACGTTTTAATAAATTGAGGATAATTTGAATTGTCTAATTTATCACCTTATTTGACAAAACGTTAATTTTCAAGTCAGGTATATCATACAAAAAAAAAATCTACTTCTTTATAAAATTGAAATACATTCTGTATAAACTTTCAAAATATAAATAAAATATGTTCTTTGACATTGCAGTTATTAGAGCAAAATATGTTCAGCATTGGCGTTTGATTATAAAAGAACTTGTGAAACAATGCTCTGTCAAGGCAAAAATTCGGTCCAACCGTATGTGACTTAACGAAAGGTTGATGTACTTTTTTTCTTTTTTAGTTAAAATCACAAAACTTCCTTTTAGTATGTTTTTAAAAACACAAAACTATTCAACCATCTTCATATTCATATTGTGAAATATAGCCCGCAACGGTTAAGCTTTTTACTTGACGATGCCGTTTGAGATGAGTTTGCCTATCTTCCTTTTCGACACCACCGTGTAGCTGAGATTGAGGCGTCCGTACTCCCACTGCACGGGGCAGTACACATCGAGTGAGTTGCACAGCCAGTAATATGAAGACCGCCTATAAATAAAATGATGTTATTATTGCGAGTTTCCGGGCAATGAGTAGGCATGGAAGACGGTTATTTGTCACAAGTTGTTTTGCTATATGGGTTAAATGACAGTATAATATTATGTCCTGATATTCAAGAAAACAGGAATAATGAGGAAGTTTACGTCCAACGAGTTGCAAAGCCAATAGTATGAGGATCGTCTGCAAAGATCAAGAAATATTTCATCCATTTATAAATCATTGTGAGACAACCCAGCTTTAACCCGATATCATTATAATACTGGACTTTGGTCCTCCATGGGTTATAAAAAGGAGATTTTCGAAATGTATGTATTTATCGTATCTAGGGTAACGGATTATTTTGTACGGCAGGTGCAATGATACATGTGAATGTTGCTTATACCCTGGATGTCGTGAAAATAAAGATAACAAGTGAGTTAAAACTTTATCATTCTCTCCTTATTCAGACCTTCAACGTGTCACGAAACTGACCATAAACAGAAATGGACAATTACCGACTTTGAAGGTTGGTCAAAGTATGTATATGTTAAAGACTTTTTACAATATTCATGTACGTCAACATGTTATTTAAAGTAAATGGCATTTCATTAACTTTTTTATTTACACTTTGATAGTTAAATCAATCTTTACATAAATTCCATGAATTTCAAATCTAGGTATCCATAATAAAAAATAATGATTGAGCCTCAGCCGTACACGTACATTAATTTTTCACGAAATTACAAGCCTCTTACCCTTACCATGTTTTTTTATTTGAATTTCAGTATATTTGAGTAATTTCAGGAAAAAAACACTTTTACCTCACTCTTAAGTTTTAACACCTCAACAGGTTCAAAACTAACATCCTCAGTTTTACTTTTACTCTTGTAAAGCTTTTAAATCTTACCTGGCCTGAAACTCTTTTGTACAGAGCGAGTGAGAGATATTTTCGATCGAGTCACAGAGACAATGCGTGTAGTCGTATGTTGGGTAGATGCACCTGCAAGCGTTAAAAGCGTTATTTTTAGATAGATATAATTCGTGAAAAGTTACATGAGTATACAAGACTTAAAACTGGCTTCAGTTATAGCCCTTTGTTTCATATCTTAACTTGTTTATTAGCATTCTAACTGACTTGATATTAACTATCCATATTCGTAAAACGGTGATAAAAGCAATTGATGCGGTAAGCAACCGGAACCTAC
>LQRL01066523.1:917-13381 GCA_001703475.1 Hydroides elegans | reverse complement strand
TCTTGGAATTTCCAAAACATGGGCATATACGAGCTAGTCAATACCCCTTCGAATCGGGGGGCGGTTGGGGCCTTTTCGTGTTTCACAAATACTTCCTTGTCAAATTACTATTCTCAGATACCTGGATTAGTACGGACTGGTATTGGTTGAATAAAATGGCGAAAATTGGATGGATAGATTTGTGATATCAACTGAATTCGTATATTCGGAAGGATCGTATCCCTCTCGGGGGTTGTGAGTACTTGGAGCTGGTTTGATTAAACAAATGACCAAAAAAGAAAAAACAAATATAAATTGTTTCCATGTATTTAATATTAACTTTTTTCAGTCCTCAGTGAAATTTCAAAACTGCTGGAGACTGGTCTTGATTCTGAGACATTGGCTATCTGCGTCAAATTGTGCGAAAATGGCGTCAACCCCGAAGCACTGGCAATGATTATTCAGGAGCTGCGCCGCGAAACCGCAGCCATTAAGGTTAGGACAAAATAAACATAGATTTTTGTGAGCTTGATCATTTTCCTCGGTTTAACTCGCCACAGAAGTTAAAGAATAATGATCTTATTTATCTATCAGTATCAAATTATCAGTCATCAGGTTAAGCAACAACTTAATTTAATCGGTACTATCTTAGCTGGGTTACTGTTCTAGAAGATGTTGGACGTAATCATTTTTGGAATGATATTTATGATAGATAACCATAGCAATCAATAAAATGGAAATATAACGGTTTTTCTTTGTTACTAGCCTCATTTGATTAACTTAGCTTGAGACGGTTGATGGTATTTTTCAAATCTTTACGTACGAATTGTGGTTCATTCATATTAATTATAAACTGTAATGGTTCCTTCATCATTTTTCTAAAAGCTTGATAAATACAAACACTAACCGTAAATATATTCTGTTGCAGAACGCGGAAGAGATGGAGTCATAAAGAAACAATCCAACTGTGATATACCTATCAGATTATTTGCAAATCCTGACTGCTGTGAATGTATATTATTGTTTAAGTTATCCTAGTTATAGTATTAGTTATACAACTGGATAATCATTTCACCGATCGCCTCACAAAGTACTATATTTTACACAACGAGAAAGACACAATCAAGATTGATAAGTCGAAATTAAAATTGTACGAAATATAAACTACTCTTTCCAGCTTCACTACGCGACCTCTCCTGCAAATCGATTGATTGAGAACAACGAAATCATTTTTGAGAATCTCATTTTGGAAACATACTAACTTATATTTAAAAACGAAACTGCAAAACCTCGAGCCAAGAAGTGATATGAAAGGACCATGCCCTGCATTGTATATGCAGTATTTAATGCATTTATTGATATAAATAATAATCAAGAGTAATTTTAAGTTTTTGTTACAATTTAATGGTTGATTGTAGATTTGTTATGCGATACGCCGAATGATGCGTTAATAGAGGCTATATAGCCGAAAAAGGCATTAAGAAGTGTTGTGAGTAGACTATTTCCGAATTAGATTAACTCTCTTGAAAAGTTGTATATTTTTAGATAAAACAGTGTATTTTTAGATATAAAAGGATATTCTAATCAAACTTGTTCTATCATGGATCCACCTAATACTACCATCCCAATTTGTGAACTATTAGGTATGTCTCATAAAAAAGACGGACGGACGAAAAAACAACCCCATGCCCAAGGTATTGAAATGCGCCATAGCAACCGATCAAAAGACATTGCGATCGAGAGCCGTGTCAATACCATTACCACTGACAAACCCGAAATAGACTCAAAGTCCCAAGTGACATGTATGAGAGATAGAAGCGACATTAATAATGTCGACACAATAGGTCAAAACCTATTCCTGTTTCCGTCTGATACCCCCAAAAAAGGAGAAAAGTTTCCCCAAATAAATAGCGAAAATACGCGAAACGAAACTGTAAAAAATGATACAGTGATCAAGTACGGCCAAAATGCGACACAAGGAACAGACAATGAACATACCCAGATTGGGAACATAGCTGTTGCTGTTTCTGATAAAGATTCGCAACCTAGCAGTTATGTCGTCAACGACAGTAGCTCTTCATATACAAATGTTCCAACGAAAAAAGCTTCGCGACAGAATATGAATGGTGATGGAATGGGACCGAATTTGAATTCCTCTTATGATACAACGGCCTCTATTTTTAACGATGATGAAACGAAAAATGAGGCATTTTACTCGGTTGATTCTAAAAGACTTGATGAACTCAAAAATAATGAAATAACTATCCAAACCGTTAGAGATATTCGCCCTCAATCGATGGCTGACAGTGAGGTCTCTTTGGTAGATCTCCATGACCTAGAGCCCCGAAACACGGATCGAGCAGATTCAGATACCAAAACATCTAATGGCATTAAACCAAATGCTAAAGCGGACCATGCCCAGCCTTCTTGCCTAAAACATAGCATTCGTATAACGTGGCAGCGTCATGGTAACATGTATTCCTTTGAGAAATTGGAGAAATCTGAGAAAGATTCCTCCTTAGAACGAAAGAAAATTGATTCAAACAAAGGGCTTTGCTTGGAGCTATTCCCGTCCACACGCACCAGCATCAATGATATTTTATCGCTCAAAACGGGACCTTATGAACCAGATTTGTTTCATACCTCGCATTTAGAAAGGAATTGGGTTGAAATCGAAGTGCGACCAGTAGAATTCACTCGTGATCCTTTCGAAAGCGCCCTCATGGCTCTGCGCCATTATGCAAACCTTCCCGAATTCCAAATCAAACACATAATACAGCTCTTACGGGAGCTACTGGATATAATCGAATCCAGATTAACCACCCTCCACTCAACCCCCGTAGTCCAACCAGAATGTACCGAACCCCTAAGCCATAACATGACAGAAGCGGGAGCTTTAGCGGCTGGACATACACCGAATCCGACTGAGGAATCTTGTGCATTGGTAAATCGGTTTGTGCGTCTTAACGCGCGCCCTTATGACCTGGCCTATCAGGCTGCCTCACAGGTTCAAAATAGAGAAGACATGATTAATAGATCCCGTTGGTTTTACATACAAAGAGATAGTGAGGCTGATTGAGAAATTGGCGCAGCTACAGAATCAGATTCAGCATGAGTCCAGTGATGACCAGGTGGGACATTTTGCCATAGGGTAGAATGTGCAGAGCAAAGGGCATCAACAAATACATGTGTAATTAGAAAAAAATAACATGTTCTATGTAATCATGAATACCGAATATGATAATAGTCACGGTTTTACCGTGTATTACATCCCCTCCCAAAAATCTATATTCTCTTATGACTAGATGACCGAATCTAGCATATATTTTAGTCGAATGTCGGTATTTTGCATTTGTGCATTTGAGTAGACAGGTACATGTACCTAGCGCCCCTGAAAGTCTTTATCGGGGTTGACGTAATAGTTTACAGTTCAAAAACTACTTAGTTTTTTTGAACTGTCAACTATACACCATTACCTACCGTAAAGTTCCAGGGTGTTTTCATTGAGATGGTTCATGAGTACATTATGTTTCTAGTCCTTTCTTGGAGTTAGCGACTGTAGCAGTTTCTGTGCCTTATAGCTAGGAGGCTTGCTAACAGACCATATGCTATTGAAACAAACGTTTGGATAAGTGAACAACTCATGTACTCTTACGCAAAGAAGGCATTGCTGTTTCAAAAACTCAGTTATACCCAAATAATTGTAAATTCAATAATGTTAAATGTATTATTCCAGATATTTGTATTATCGCTTGAATTGTATATTCATCCTTTGCTGGATCACTTTGCATAGGACTTCAATACTGGCTAGATTCTGTCTGGGCAATAAATATCCATATGTCCCAAAAAAGTGACTTCCGTTACAAATTTATGTTTATAAATATTTAAATGAAAACCATATTTACAGTAACATCACATAAAATGTATGAATATGAAATTATGTTAATATGTCAAAGGTGATTTGTACATGCTCTTTAAAAATAATTAGATGCCGTTTGTCTTAAATAAATGATTCATGATATCGTGTTACAATAAAATAAATACAACTTGTGTATCCAATTTTAAAACTGTATAATATGGACTGTGTAAACTATATGTACATTGTTTAACTTGTATCAAGTTAGATATTTAGAATAAGGAAAGTTGAAAGTGACTGTGCTCTAAGTATAACGAATTTAAACCTATTGAATTGAAAGGAATGAAATAAGGTCACCAGTTTTAATTATGTTATTGAATTTAATATATTTCTTTAAAAATATAGCAATGATAATTTTTAAGTTATGTTAAGTCTTTATCTTATTATGTAAACGCAATTATAACACCACAAGTTGAAATTGTATCATATTAAGGCGTGAATGATTGGAAATGTGTTCACATTTTGGTATATATTGTATTTGCAAAATAATGAATTATTAAACATAAGCGCCTAATCAAATCTGATGTTTGTTATATTTGATAAATAAAATAATTTAACGTCACAGTGTTACAATTTATTGTTGTTTTGATGATATTCGATATTTCTTTGGAAAAAAAATAATCACTATAAACCAGTGATTGCTATATTCGAAATACATCCAAAATGTTGTATTCATATCAACAGCACTCACCCCATCATTTCGATCTAGTTTAGAATAAGTGAAAACGCTTATGCTTGGTATGAGAGCATCTGAATGGCAGAATATTGTGTATCTCAGGCATGAAGTGTTTTACTACACGCGCCAACTAAATACGCTAAAGCATGTCAAATTGTATGGAGGGTTTGCTAAGATGGTTGGGATAGTTGTCAAGGGTCATTCGTGTGGACCCGATAGCACATATGATATGAAGGGCTCCGTGCAACTATGTGTTTTAGTCTGAAATCGACGTTTTGAGAAATGAGTCAGCGAATGTTGTTAAAATGGTCATTCATATAAGAATTGGCAAGTGGCCAAATGATGATATCATAATCGCATTGATTTTTTAGTATTATATAAGTATATAACATTGATCTATAATCATGTGACACCTTGCAATACATTTTGGCGAAACATGTTACAGTTAAGTTGCACGGAGTCCTTCATATGTGATATGCTTGAAAGTTTGGTTGGAAGCGTGGGGTAGATTATAAGAAATTATTAAATGGAGAATCATACATAAAAGGTGATTAAAAGCCAACTTCATATACCGTTATAGATGCAATCAACTTTAGAAGTACATATTAAAGTGCCTCTTAAGTGCTCAAATATATAAACAATGACGCAATTATTTAACATATTAATGGGAGACTGATTAATTCAGGCACTATATTGGCTTAATATTTTGCTGTTTTGCTTTATCATTAATTATCTCACTTAAAATATCGAAAGTCATTCATAAAAGATTTATCATAATAATGATTCAGTAAAACGTAACTCCTTATCTTTTTTTATTATCGTACCTTTCACCGCACAGTATGTGAAATACTTTTATTGGTACCATTATTGAACATGCGCGTAAATATCAGACAAAAAACGGTGCTTTAAACTCAATATGCTACGTTGTTTCTACGTCGTACAAAGACGTGACGTAAAAAAATAATTCGAAACGAAAGGTTACCGAACATCACGAGTTCAAAGATACAATACAGGAGACTCGTTAATTGGAACTCTTTTAATCGGGACTATCTGTTTATCGGAACTGATTTTAAAATCCCATAATCATATATTTATACAAATTTACTACTGTTAATCGGAATCCACGGTTTATCGGAACCAAAATGACCAGTCCCGAGGGGTTCCGATAAACGAGGGTCTACTGTACATTGTTTTGCGTCCGATTGTCATATTAAACAAAAAAATCACATTGTGATAACGTTATATCATGCTTTGCGGAATGGGTTATCACGTCACACTCCTTATCTGGACATTCCCTAATCCAGTCTTATATGTGCATCCAATTCATTATTTTTGACTCATCGTATTTATATTTGTCAGGAAAAAATAAATGTAATGTTTTATATATATTCACTGCATCTGAGTTCTTTTAGCCCCGCTGATTCATAATCATGACATCAGTCAGTGGACACAATGAGTTTATGACTCCCAGATAAGGTGGCCAGATATAAGGGTTGGTGTCACCAGTTTCAGCAGGGCTATATTTATGAGCACATCTCGCTTTCCCGAACTCATATTCATTATGTATAGTCGATAAGCGCATAACGTTAGACCTAAGCAAAAGGTATAAGAAATAAATAAGGATACTGAACATTATTTTTGAATTGACATATTTTTGTGTCATTGAAAATTAGAAGAGGAACCATTTTGTATACAAAATAAGTTGTATAAAACATTTATTTGTCTGTGAAGGGATTAAGTTGAGAATATCAAAATGTGTTTGGGAATACGAATGACCGCTACCAAATTGATATTTTATGGATTAATCATTGCAATATGGGTAAGTTATATTTTTTCTATATACGTTGTGATTGAAACATTAACCCATCAAAATTGAAATAGTAGAGTGAAAACTGTAAACCATGCACACGTTTGTCAGAAAAAAAAAAACAACAACATTTGTCGTTTTTTATTTGAAAAGCTGCTCGATGTGGAATCTTTTGAATGGATCTAAATTTAATCAAAGTTAACAATTATTTATAAAAAAAGTGATAGAAAAATAAATAACCGAACATAATTTGAATAATAAAATGAATGTTATCAAATTAGATTGCAAATGAGGAACAAAATTTGTAATAATAAAATAAACCATAATAAAATCACAAAAATAACAATTTTTTCATCCTTCTCCTTTAGGTTGCCTCAGCTGCCTTTATCGGCATCGGTTCCTACATCGCTGCCGAAAACCCAACAACCTCCTACCCAACCATATTCGACGATGATTATGACAACGAGGTGTGGGAGACTTCGGTGTATACGACTATTGGTCTCGGGGCCATTATTGCGGGGGTCGCGGTCGCTGGTTTCTTTGGTGTGAGGAGACAGAGCAACTTTCTGCTGTTACTTGTGAGTAGAGTCTATATGTTTATGTTTTTGAAATAGTGTATGAACGAGGCGAAGTGACAGAGATACATGTATGTAACATATATTGGTGCAGAGTTGGCTTTGCTTTTCATGTTTCGTGTTTGCTATTAGATGTTGGGATGGGGAATGTGTCTTTCTGGTAGGATGTAAGGTTATGGTTTTCTTGAATTTACCGGTAAGTTTTGTTTGGGCTGCATAGAGCATGGATATTATGTCTATCTTCGGGTTTAGAGCTAAGCCTCAGTAAAGCTATCGTTATGAGTTCCCTAGGGACAGTGAGGGTGAGGCAACGCGACGGTGATGTTTAGTTTATAGTTGGTTGTGATCCGAAAAATCATACTAAATCATGCGTCATTATAAGCACAGATGGAACATCTAGCAACATTTATTACAATTTTCACACATAAAATCTACCCTGATTCATAACATACATGTAGTCCCATATTGCGACATCAGGCCACAGTTGCCGATAACTATTGTGGTCATAGATAAGGAGATATGATTAGCCTTATTCATGCAGCAATAAAACCATAAATCACTTAAAATATATTTCGGGCTACACCCAGCTCTTGAAAGTGTTATGTTTTGAAACGTCAACGGTCAGTTGAATGATTTAGCGGTATGTTATTATATTTCAATGGTATTTTGTAAACTAATGAAGCTAGTGAGGAAGGCCATGATGAAAGAAAGACATACATACCCGTTTTTATGGTCATTGGAGTTTTATGAATTTCTCCAAGACTTTAAAGGACTTTATACTTGAAGTTTATATTTCTCAAAGACTTTATATGATTTATAGCATGAAAGAATTAACCATTTAAATGTATATGAACAACCACTTCTAATGCGATATTGTTCATAATGATAACTTTCCCATGAGACATATCGCTTTTGTCTCCAAGCGATATGTAGTTGAAACATGTAGGCGGTTGAAAGTATATTTTTTTCGTTTTCAGTTCTCACTCTGCATGATCGCGTTTCTGGTGATTGAACTGGCGCTTGTTATCATGGCTGGAGTCTTCAAAGATGACGTAAGTGAATTTGTATTCTAAATTCAGTCATTTAAAAGCTGAGCCAGGAATGGATTGTACATGTAGATATGATCATCGTGAAAATAACTTCAATGTTTGATTTCATAATCGTCAGAAGAAGATGCAGTAACCTTCTGAATTAAAATTGTTCTCGAAAAGTTGTATGAAACCATGGTCTGGGACAGTTTTTGTATGGGGATGGTTAGATTCTACTGCAACTGTTCCTTTCCCCGTGTACAGAGTGTTCCACAGCGATGAATTTAAACGGGTTCAAAATGTATTTTCTTGTTCATTGCTATGATTGGTCGATATACAGGTCAAGGCGAACATCCGGGACACGATGGCTCGCCAGATTCAGTACGATTACGTGAGCGAATCATCCGACGACAAGCTCAGCCAAGACTGGGACAAAATGCAACAAGATGTAAGTCCGAGCGCTATTGATTTAATGCGAAGAATCTAGAGTCTATTTATTGTGTTAAAATCTGCTAACGTTGGATCTAAGGCAAAAGTTTTATTTTCTTGAAATGATATATGGTGTGCTTGATAGGAGAGTGAATTGTATGAGATTAGGAAGCAAGCTTATTATGAATATGAGCCCTTCAAATCTGTGCAAAAAAAGCGGGTTGGTTTTTTCATGAATATTTTGGCTGAGTATAAACAAGGAATTGGAATCGGATATGATTAAGAATACCGCAAAAGGTTTATATATATGTTAACGGTTCTTAAAATCAATTTGCAACCAACGTTTCTTGTCGAATTGCATAAGCTTGTTAATCCCTGTAAAATTGAATTATAACCACCAGACTGATGAATTCTTACTTGTTTGTTTGTTTTCTTCCAGCTGAAATGCTGTGGATCCAATTATTACCCCGATTACTATGTGTTCGAGAGTGAATTTTACATCAACGAAAATAGGCTGGTGAGTATTGCTATTAAAAATTCGTAGAACTTGATACCATAATATATTTTAAGTGATATAGAGCCTTACAAACTTAACGGTTGGTATGGGAATCCATAGACCACCTGTCGCTCATTTCATTGGTAAATTATGATATCAAACAATTGTTAGGGTTTTACACTTAAAATACCAATAAGACTTTGTTTCATAATAGTTTGATACCTGTTTGAAATATATATCGAAATTAAATTAAATTACAAAATTGTTTCAACTCGTAGGTACCATACACGTGTTGCAAAGATGAGGAGAAAAACTACGACATTTGTTTGAGAGAAGCAAGCAGGAACATTTCAGATGTCACCTACTTATTCAAAGACGTGAGTTAATACTACAAACAATAATTGATATTTTAAAGTAATGATGGGTCATAGTAAAAGTTTCTAAAAATCGGTTGTGACAAAGATTTGAATCTTTTTTTTTTTGCGTATGTCGACATTACCTTGCCAATTTTCGCTAGTATACACATCCACCGGGTAAACTAGCTTTAATGTTGACATTGACTGAAAAATTCAGGCAATGTTGACATACGCTGACAGGGTAGCACCTTAACCCAAATTCGACGGTCGCGCAAGCGCGACCGTCATCTAAAACGACACTCGCGCTGGCAAAGTGACATTCGCGCGTGATATTCAACCTGAACATAACTTACCTAAAATATGAGCGCCGAAGGCGCGAGCCCATTTTTTAGGTGTTTGAAATAAATGTATTTCGCAAAATGTGTATTTCCAATTATTTTCCATCAAATTGACATTCGCACGAACGACACTCGCGCGGACGAAACGATGGTCGCATATGCGACCGTGCGACCGCTAAGGTGCACCCCTGCGCTGATTTAACCGATTGACTGTAACAAATATACATGAACATTTTTTTTATTTACCTCAAATATTCCAATTATTGTTTGCGCATTTGACCATTCCAACTCCTTTTGATTGCAGGGCTGTGCCTGGGACATGTTGATCCTAGTAGAAGACAGGATGGCTATGCTCGTATCAACTCTCTGCATAGCAGGTGCAATCCAGGTAAGAAAAAGACATTCTTCCTACTGCAAAATCTTAATGTAGGCCTAATGTGTTCATCGGATATGGAAGCTATCGTTAAATTTTTATTTGGTTTTGGACGTAAGAACATAATTGTTTAAAAAAAAGTACGAGGCAATTTTCACGTATGAACAATGGTTTACTCATATCGTGATGTAAAATTATGTTCCGTTAGTTTACACTAGTGATGTCATTCCTTTGTATTCAGAGTACATTATTTTCAATAATGTACTGTAAACTAAGTCAGCTAAAGTACTCGGTCAACTCCATTAATTAAAACATTGTACAGATGCCTCGGCTGCGCCTCGGAACTGTCCAATATTTTAATTAATGGACTGACCTCGTACTTTATCCTATGCTTACCCGGTATATGTGCAACAATTACGCCCCGTATATGATGCAGCATTACATGTATTTCTGAGGTTATGCTGTCAGTATGCAAAAATTACAAAGGTTTCATGATGAACGATTGTAGATAAAATTGAATAAATTCATCCGAAATTTGATACCACATTTATATTCAATAAAACAATTTAAGGTTATTTATCCACATTAAATCATGAATGAAGTAAACATTATGTTATTCTATGATAATTTGGCTTAACATAATCTGTATTTTTGTTTTCAGATTGGTGCGGTCATCTTTGCTTGTTTACTGCGAGACAATTTCAAACTTGTAGACAAGTAATCCTGAGACAATAATTGAAAGATCTGTGGTTTTGAATATCATTAGCTTATCATTGAATTTTTTATATATTTAAGATTCAGTCGACACGCACATATCAATGTAATTCAATGGTATTTTAGTAAATAACTGTTGTATTATATTGTTCTAACATCTCCATTGTGATGTATCTTCTTGGTGTATTGGGTAACATGCAAACTATGTAATTGTTATAAGAAGCATAATCGCATGGATTTGTGCAAATTTCTTTTTTATTTTCAAAATATTGTTTAAGAACGGAGGTACAATCCGGTCTAACATCTAAGAAAATTATCTTAAATTTGATGACAATATAACAATGTAACCTTGCAATCTAAATTCATAGCTTTTATTCCATCGATTGAGCTTTGATTAATTAATAAAACAAAAGGGATTGTTGAAAATGGCTTAAGACCATTGAATGTTTATATTAAACTTATTATCTAATACATCGAGGTTATGATCTTATTTGGATATAAATTACATCTCATCTCATTTATGGTTCTGTTTATTGGTGTCTGTATTGACACCTGAGATTGTTATTTATTATACTATTTTGATATTGTTTTGTTGATCGATATTGTACAAAGTATAACTATATTGCGAATGAAAGGTACTCTAATCATGTGAAAATAAATATTCGAGCAGGAATAAGTAAATGAGCCTTTTATGAATGTATTTCAAATATATACTTGCTCAAATATTGGTTTTTACAACGAAATGATGAGTTAATACCTTGATGTAATATTATAGTTGAGTGTGCTTTACGAAGATTAGTTTTCTCAGGGTTAATATTATTTTGAATGAATTGCTATATAACTGAGATTCAATAAATTTGGAACTATAAGAGATTGCCTTTATTGCGAGTGTTATGTGTTTCGTTTATTTCCTAAGCAAGAATTGTGTGTTTAGATATTTTGTTGTTGTTTGCTATTATGGTTCCTTCTTAATATTTTGATGCCTCTATCATTTGGATAATGTAGACGAAAGTCGAAGCACGACACTTCAATCTAAGATATTAAGCTATCAAAATGTTTTATAAACTATTTCAAATCTTTATTGCACATACATATAGCCTACATATAAAACATTGCAAAAACATGTAAGAAAAACCTCTTTTTTATTTTTTAAAAAGAATATCACAATATCATGATAAGAGTTTTAATAGACTACATATTGCACTATAGCCTATATGAAAGTAAATCGAACGGCGTTTACACTTTTGTATTTAAATAACATGAATTAAATCGAAAGACTCATATCTAGTCGTAGGTTGATATTTATAATATAACCAGAAGTAAATCAGTCAATCACAGTTATAAGTGGAATTTAGTTTTTGCCCAAATGACTGAAATACTAGTACAGTAGACTCTCGTTAATCGGAACTCCTCGGGACCGGTCATTTTGGTTCCGATAAACCGTGGGTTCCGATTAACAGTAGTAAATTTGTATAAATATACGATTATGGGATTTAAAAATCGGTTCCGATAAACCGATAGTTCCGATTAAAGGAGTTCCGATTAACGAGAGTCTACTGTATAACATTTTTCGAACACTTTTGGACGAAATATCTTATCACAGCCAACTAACATTTTGCATATTATGTAATCACAGCATCAAACAGCAGTATACAGTACAATGTAGTATATATGGAATTAATACATATTTCAAAATATATTTATAATATACGATTATATAGTATTAAACAATAACTCAATTAAGGAAAACCTACCTTACCTCATCACATTTTTAAAG
>LQRL01066502.1:0-22425 GCA_001703475.1 Hydroides elegans | reverse complement strand
GATAATATTGTATTATCGCCCAGCAATGACACTGCATAAAACATCTGTTAAACAACCGTTTTCCATGTAATAAAGGGAATACAATATTCAGATGCAGGATTGGAAGATGTTTATTGCACTCAGGGAGTCGAAGTGGATGCACTCAGCATCCGGCTTCGTGCATCCACTTCGACTCCCATCGTGCAATAAACATCTACCAATCCTGCACCTTCATCATGTATTCCCATAGTCTGCGTTTGGAGCCTTTGTCTTATAAATGGATGATGATCGACTATATAGACATCACCATGTTAGCCAAACCATAGATTTACCCCCTTTTCTTACAATGCTCTCGTTTTTTTCAATGAGTGAGCTGTTAAAAAAGGAAGGGTTGAGTTCTGAAGGTTATAACACATTGAAGTTTTTTTTTCATCTCGTCACCTAAATCCGTTTCCTTATAATGTTTGCCCTTTGCTTTGACGTATTGATCTCAATCAGATACAGTCAGCTGTTTCTTTGAATTCGGTCCAGATTCTACACGAAATTAGGTTATAAACAAACTACTCAAGAGTTATCTCACATCTAATGTATACAATAAACATTGAACTGTTAATACTGGCCCATTTGAATTTTGAGCGAGCATGATGTTTAAATGGGAGAGACTAATTTTATTGTTGTCACCAGTAACCATATATCGAATTGAGCTATATATAGAAATTGATTGTTTATTAATAGCATAAAAATCTATGCAAAATGCCCACTGGCTAGCATTAACAATCTGTTTTAGTTCGGTTCATTGTCATGGGAATAAGCAATCATTTTGAAAACAGATTTTATTGCAATGAAATCAAATCCATGCATGAACAATTTGCTCGAAGCCTCAAAATCCGTGCACTAAAGTTATTCATAACATTTTCGATTGATTACATTTAAGCTAGCAATGCTGATTTGCTCCTGTTTGCGCTTTGTGTGCAGATATTGTTAAGTTCATATGCTGATTCCCAGCATTGATTTGCTCTTTATATGCAGGGAAGGAATATTAAGTTCATATGTCTTTTAGGAAAATAGAATTCAGTTGCTATGATCATGTTTATGTACATGTATGTGAATACGTGTACATGTATGATTTTAAGGAACTACTTTGCATATCATTCTTACCAACTACACCCTGACCACCACATTGTCCATGACTATATGCTAACCCTTTCTCACCCTTCTCATTGCAGGTATAATCACGGTGCTAGTGCCCTGGATGCACACCTACACGGCCCTGTGCGTCTACTCGGCCGCCTACGGCTTCTTCATTTCGGCCAACTACGCCCTAACGACTATTATCTTGGTGCAGTTGCTGGGGATGGACAAGCTTACCAACGCCTATGGGATTGTGATGTTGGCTGCTGGGTTGGCTAATCTGGTTGGACCACCCGTCGCTGGTATGTATGATACATTAAGAATAGTCTTTCTTTTATTAGCAATACGAATTATAATATTTCAATGGCTATATGCGCTCGACTGTTATCGCTACCTATCCATTTGTTAAATATGACAATTGACTCGTTAGGACCAATACAATTACTAAACTTAACTGAAAAAAAAAAACAACAACAAAACTAAAAAAAAATGAAGGTATGCGATTTGTCTATAAAAAGCAGTTGCAAATGTTATGCATATTTTTTTTTTTTTTGCTTTAATTCTCGACAAATTCTGTAGTCTCTATTGAATTCGTGGCATATGTGCCTTGCTGTAGGGATTCCCTTTGAAGTTGGATACATTATATGAGTTTTTAAGTTTATTTGAATATAGACTTTACAATAGAAATCGAATATACCAGATATCGAAAGCAAACCACATTTTAAATTGCCCATTCATTGCTGTAAAGGTTGCAACTTGAGGGGATTGAGGGGTTTTAAAAAATCAATTTATGATAACTTAATCAGGCTATTTAAGATACAAGTTATGTGTATTAAATCATTAATTTGAGGCCTTCATGCAAATTGTGTTCTCAACTATTCTTTCCATCAACAGCAATACTTTAAGTATCGTCTATGCAAGTTTTTTTTTATGTTTTTACAACCTTTCCCTCAACGTACAAGAACCTATGAATAATCTCCATATTATTGTCAAAGAAGAAACTTATGTTATGATTATAAACCAATCAAAGGATTTTAGTGCATATCGAATAGAAGTGTCCATGAACTTGAAGGATTTCCATTCAATGTAATTTCTTGAGGAGCTTAACTGACCATGGCCAAGTGGTTTTATATGAATATGAAGCGAATTTCTATGCATGTTATTTGGATTTCTAGAAAAAAAAACTGTTGAATTTACTTAAAAGAATGTTCGTTGCTTTTCATACGGTTGCTTTGATAAACTTTCAATTGAATATTTAGGAGCTTTGTGCATTGGTTGTACAGTAAGTGTAAGTTGTAGAACAGGGTCTTCCTAACTTAATCACTCTGCACCTGAGTATGAAGGCAAAATATATTCAAATTTTCCACTTCTGTAACTCCATTCACTTCTACTCAGGAAAAAAAAACAATGTTTTCGCTTACAGTTTTTACTTATTTTTTATAAATGAAAAAAAAAAGTGTTTTATTAATTTTTTTGTAAGTGATTTAATGTCACGTTTATATTGCCAAGGGCAATGCCCTTAGCATTTACTCTGTTAAGATTATTTGCTGTGAATATACTACATATATGAGCAGCCAAACATTTAATTAAGCGATAACTCTGTGTTACTTATAATGTTAGTAGGCCAAACAGTTTATTTGAATGATTGCACAATGTGTTCATATCAATTGACTTATCGATAGAACCTGAGAAAACTTGGCTCGTATATTGCCCTTAATAATGAACCTCTCTATTCAGGCCAAAAATAAGTTTTATAATTGCAAAAAATGTATATGTGTTGCTTGGTATTGTTCATATTTATTTACATAACCTAAAAAGACCATAATAATGATTTAAAAAAAAAGAATTGATAGATCCAGGGTACCCGGTAGTTGGAATTATGCCATAGACATATATAAATTCTAATAAAACACTTCGGCCAAATTGAAATCAAAAGTTAACCATTTCACATATATGTTATATAACTAGGAAAGGTACTCAATACATTTTGCGCAATTTTTTAGTGAATAACCATTACAATATTCGCTGAAATATGGCTTAAAGTATGGTTTTAACTCCAATGGATTTCTCACCTAGAAACTAATGGGCTATCCCTACAGTAATCACTGCTCTTAAAGGTTTAATAATTAGTTTCTACTGCAATATCAACTTATGTTGCTTTACAATATGTGTCTTCTGTCTCATGTGTATTGTACTCTAAATGAAAACAGAAGTCCTTCTCACAAAAGACATTGCTCTTTTCATCGCAATTTGATGAAAATATATATTTTTAAGCTGTAACCTGCTGTTGATATGAAACACATGATTACTTTCTGCTGCGATATGAACTTTGCAATCTATGCTTTCCTTTCTTTGTTTCGCATTTGTATTACTCTTTAATGAAAACTATAAGTCGTTCTCACAAAAGTCATTGCCCTTTATATACAGACGTCACCAATAACCTACCTGTTGCAGCTGAGACTGTTCTTTATTTGCAATATATCGATGCTGATTGCCTATTGCGTCGATTCGTTTTCCCTTGAATCGATTTGCTTTCTTATGTAAGCAAGGTTCGCCTTGTCGGTCGAATTGTAAGGGCTTGTGAAGATAGATTGAACAATTTGTGACCCCCTATACCTTAATTATTTAGTTTTGGTTTGTTCTATCACTAAGATTACATCTATAAAACGCAGTCAGTGTTAAAACAAAAAAAAATCAAGATTCAATATTAAGGACAATCTACTTTGTGTTTGTATATATCTTTGGCAGGGTTTAGTCCGTCCGGAAGTATGCATAATTATTTTGCGTTAATAAGTAATTATTATGCTTTGTATGCAAGGTCGTTATTAGAACAGTTTTGAATTTAAACCAGAGGTTATGAGGCGTGCTCATGAAATAGGCCGTATCGTTCCAAATACCAGAACAACACATTATATGATCCCTTATGGAAACGCGGTGATAATCCCCTCCCCCCTTGCGGTCAACATCATCTGTAAGTAACCCCCTAAGATGACTTCCCTTCCCCCTTCATGTATCAGTAGGGCCTAGGGGGTGACCGTCGGGGGTAATCATCATGTGGTAAATGCCCTAGACTCATCCCTTATAATTCACCAAAACAATTAAATTGTACATCGTTTGATTCCTATGGTGTCTGGATACTTCGAGACTCTACCATCTCGAGACTCTACCACTTCGTGCCGATTGGTCACTTCGAGACATTTTATTTTGGATACTTCGAGACTATGCTCTGGACATCTCGAGATTATTGGTCACTTCGAGACTTTTCATATTTTTGATACTTCGAGACTATGCCCTGGACACTTCGAGACTTTTTCGAAAAATATTTTCCTTATATACATGAAAAAATATGACGTAAAAAGTATAATGTATTTTCATAATATGAAACGCATTAAATATATATAATATTGAATAATGATTTTCATAAACATTTAAACATACAGAATATTGAGAATTCATTGATATATTGGTTGGGCCAATGAAATTGCAAACAGAATCACATGAAACTGTATAATACAACATGAAAGTAAATGCATGAATGTCGCATCAAACAATATAACATCCTTCGATGCCACTCACGATCGTACCACAAATCCCTTTGATGGGAGAGATCAAGTAATTGCAATTGCATGTCACGTGACAATAGATAAGCAGCTGTTATTAGACGAGTACCCTTGGTAAACATCACTTTGTCAGGGGATTAACGATTAAGCTTTATAACGCAATATATCATTTTTACGAATTCATATGAAACTTAGCCAAACCAAACGCATAAGTGAAAATAAAGATATGACCATGATATTACACCATTATATTTATAAACATAGATGCCAGGAATAATAACAGAAAGATACCAATGTGAGTTTGAAATATTTGGGATAATATGATAAAATTCGCGTGAAACACGCAATATTTTTCTATAACGATAAAATGATTGTAAAAATATGTAACAAAATATTGTTATTTCTTACTATTTCCTTTTTGGTCACTTCGAGACTAAAACAGTCTCGAAATGTCCAAAACCAATAGTCTCGAAGCGTCCAGACATGAGTCTCGAAGTATCCTAAACTAAAACTTGGCAATAGTCTCGAAGTATCCAGTCACGAAGTGGTAGAGTCTCGAAGTGTCCATAAACCATTCCTATCCATACTGTTTTTCTCGTTTTCCAAGCCTCATATCAGACGGCATGTGTAGCTATGAGTAATTTTACAAAATACTTCAATTGAACTTTTATTGAACGTTTGACTTTAATAAGGATTAATAAAACGTAATTTGTTTCTCTATTACCAGGCTTCATCTCGGACGCCACCGGCAGCTACGACCTGACCTTCATTCTCGCTGGCATCCTGATCTTCATTTCCGGTTTCATGCTGGTCCTCATCCCACTGCTCGCAAAGTACGATAACGTCAGCAACTACTGGGAGGAGTACCTGCAAGACTCATCAAGTGATGATGACAGCGATGAGGACGAGGAAGTCAATGTGTCGCGTGATGTAAACAAAACAAAGTATGACGTCACAAATGAACAAAATGGCGTCAAAACGCGTGATGTAAACACAAAGTATGACGTCACAAATAACATAAAGTGTGACGTCACAAACACAAAGCGTGGCGTCACAAATCCAAAATATGACGTCACGAATGAAGAAAATGGCGTTAAAGGTACAACAGCAAAGCCGAATGCTGTTTTGATCGATGTTAAGGCGAATAAACATAAACATTGTGATAAAGGCAGTATTTCAACAAAGAAAGACACAGCAGAAATGAACGGAGCGATGCTTCATAAACACTCAGAAGCGGTTGATCTTTTGCGTGATAATGAAGAATCGAATGAATTGACAGTTGCAAGTACAGGTATCAATGGATATTCCCCTGTACCAACTGAGTGTGATTAAAGGGCGACATAATATTAGAGTATCATTTGAAGAAGTATTTCCAGTATCCACGTAGTTCAACTAGAATACTGCACAATAGATATGTTTCATTATATGATTGATACTGAATGCTCAAAGTAAGTCTAATTAAGCGAAAATGACGACTTAAATATGTACAACTGCTTCGGGTAATTTGAGTACCAGTACTATAACAATGGATATGGAATATGCTGTGTTGTTAAATTGCATTTCAGTTGCATTTGTGTGTGGATTCAGTTAAGTGTTCTCTGTATTTCAAAGTTACATTGTAAATGCACTTTGTATATACATGTAAGTCAGGTAAAAAAGTGCTGTCCAAGTAATATAGGTGCAAAAAGTAGACCAAGTAGATATGTAGGTCAAATAAAATTTACTTATCAGATCTAGAATGGAAATTTGATCAGCAAGTATATGAAAGTATTTTCATTAAAATTTTGGAAAGATAAAACACATTTTAGGCAAATTCGCAACATCACTCTCTGTTCAAAAACAACTTTTGGATTTCAAAATATCGTTTAAACAATTTGTTACTGTGAAGAAAAATACACTTGATAATTGCATTTATATATATATATTGTTAAAAGTAAGAAACTTTTGGAAGGTTTTTGATTGCAGTTTTTTTGTTTTGATTGGTTTTAACGAACTTTATTCAAATAGGTATGCTTGAGATTTTTATAATCGTGTGAGAGCTTAAGTATGTAGCTACTATCAGTTTCAGTTAGGAAGGTTGTGTCAAGAAGATTATGAGTGTTTGATTTATTTAATTGTGTTATAAAAATGAAAAAAGTTAGAATAAAGTTTTGGTGTTAGTTTGTATGAGGACTATGTGTATATGTATTCTGTTTTCATTTATTTGTTTTGATATAGTGTATTCATTAAGCCTTGCAAGTGCATTTGAATTTTCCTGTTTGAAGAGTATCATTACCTCGTTCTTGAATGGTAATCAATGTATTGTTAAGGATGAAAGTAAAGTTGCTCGATCGAAATATGTCTCAAACGGGATAAAAAAGTAAGTGTATGAATGTCATTTTTGATAAGTTAGAATACGAAGGAATATGCTGGTTTCCATTCTTTATATCAACTGGTATTTATGGTAAGATGCGTTGTTTCTCTTGTTGTTGCATGCATACAGTATTATTATTTGTTTACTTTTGTCTTTCTGAATGCTTAACGAATGACAGGAAATTTAATTTTGAAACTTACTTAGCATGTGAAAGACTACCTGATTATAGTTAACAACTAGACGTGAGAATCGGTTACGGTCATATGAAAAGCATCATTAATAAAATGTTAACCTCGATTTAAAGAAAACCACTGTATCGATATATCTAAAAATTCTATGGAGTCTAGGTATGTTATTGGACTATAAAATTGTAATTTTACAAATCATTCCATTGAAAAATAAATCATTGAGCAATAGATTTAAAAATATTTTGTCATTCAATTGAGAATCTATTGCGGTCAGTCTCAATCAAAGTACACTTTTAGACCAATAAGCCTAGCTAATACCTAGATTACATCTATCATGCATATTGAGGATGACAAGTGATCAATAAAATCTATGTATATTGTACTAGTTGTATGGTACTATTATTGAGACTGACCGCAATAGATTCTCAATTCGAACGTCACCTTGTTTCATGTTTTTCTTGATGGAAACATTCTGTAAATTATACTTTGTATTGTCAAATAACATACCTAGACTCCATACAATTTTCAGTTATATCGTTACAGCAGTATCCTTTAAATTGAGGTTTAAAGTTTATTTATGATGCTTTTCATATGACCGTAACCGATTCTCGCTTCTATATTTAAATGTTACCGGTTTGTTTTCACATAGCATTTACTATGAAAGCATTCATTTGGTCTCTTTTGATAGATTTTAACGAGCGAGAAATTATCCTTAGCTAAGATCTCTAAAAGCATATTCTTATTTATAATTTTGTTGCGATTTGAGCCCATTTTTCTGTCTGGATGTTTAAAGAATTTCACATAGATTAATATTGTAAGGGTATTACATTTGCGTCATAATAATTACACGTAACGTAAGTATACATATATGTATATAAGCCGAAATTGACTGAAATATTTACAGTTTGTTCGTATATTTAAGGTTTTATTGAAGTTTTTCTTTTACACTTATTATTGTCTTGTTATTATTGCGTATACATATAAAGAATAAAAAATAAATTAATAACTAATACGGATTTTGTTTAATTCCATAAACCTGGTGTGCCCCGGGCAACAGAAATAGAACTTTCTAGTTTGTATAGACATGGAATGAAATGAGTAAGACAAGGCATGATAACAAGACTGTCCAAGTACAGTGTGACATACTTGCCAAGCATTCGTCGCATTCTGATAGAGACATTTCTTAAAATACGATGGAGCTTCCTTTGCTCTATCTAACGAGACATTGGCGTATTTAAAACGAAAAAAAAATATCTTGCGTTTTTCATTAGGAGAATAATAATTTGAATATTGATTAAAAAAGAGGATAAATTTAATATCAAACCATGACTTAAAATATATAACTTTCCCACCTTCCCAGCACATGAAAAGGAGAGTATTTCGGTCTAGAATTCTTTATAATGAAACACGTATAACAGGAGTACCCAGCGATTTATTCTGTGAACAATCATTCTTTTCAAATATCTATCTTGCTGGCATTTTTCACAGAACAGAATAGATATAATATTGTATTTCCAATTTATTTCGTATTTTAATGGCATTTTATACGAATAAAACTCAAGTAATAAACATGTCTCTAATAGCCTATAGTATTGCTTGTTTATAATATAATCGAGTTTAAGCATAGCATAATTGCTGTAATGCACTTGTACATTTAAGATTTACATACCAAAGTCCAAACAGATACATTTTCAAAATATGCGCAAAATCAACACTTCTGTATATCAATGTTTTATTCTGCTGGCAAATTTGTGCACAGTTGCTGGCACGATACTTTTTGTGTTCCTTGCTGGCAAATTAAGAATAAAACCATTCAACTAATACAAATAATTACCAGGTTTAAAGCAGTTTAGAATTCATTTCAGGCAAAACGCAGTAAAATGAGACACTATTTCAAAAATGGCCAGTTGGGTACTCCTGGTATAAGCTTCGTTGCAACAAATTTATTATCATAGAAAAACTGTCTAAAGATTTTCAAAATGCAATTGCTTTCATGAATTAAAGAGTAACTCAAAATAATGCATAATATATCACAGATTATTTCAAATAGATGTCAGAATCGAAAAGCCAAACCTTAATTAAGGTGTATAAATTTATCAATGTGAAATTACTTGCGAAACATCTCTTTAAAAGCCAAACAGTTAAACACATACATAATAGTTAAAAGACACCTTATTGAACAACAAGAAACAAAAGTTATTTGTATTTTGAATACTTTCTTAAAATAACATTGTAGGCTACATATAAATCCTACATTTGTTTAGTTTATGAAATATAAGAGTGTATGAAGAATAGAGAAATATGATTGACCTTCTAAGCAGAAATACTCATAAAAAAACTTAAAATTGGTTGTTACGTTACATAAAATGCCCAAAACAGTCAAATTTAAAAATGCATTTGCAATTATGCCGAAAGTCTACTGAAGCTGATAACATGCCAACAAATAGCACATAAGTCATACAAAAGAAGATTAAAACGTTCCACAGAAACTATAAAACACTATTTCTTGAAAATCCATATAAACAGTCCGTTATTCATAGCCGATTTCCGACAGGGTTGATGTGTTTTTTCACAATCTTGCGCTTATCTTTCGGCATGTTGAGTTCGCGTTCTATATCCTTGTCGTTTGTCGTAAAGCGGATATGGCGCATTAATTTCTCAAACATCGTGTCGATTCGCTCACGTAGTTCTTCCGCTGTGGCAGCATTCGGATCTACCCCTAAAACACAGTTATTTATTTTATTGATTTAGAATTATGTTATTTCGCCGATGCTTGTATGAAGTCAGTTACAATATCAGTAACACTTTGAAACAGTCAAGTTACTTAAAGAGAACAACATCCGTTTTTTCTTGTACTCCATGAATTAAAGTTAAAAAAAGAAGGCATATTATGAATAGCTTCAAAAGTTGAAACTGAAATTGTTTATGTACTTCAGTGACATCACTTCATATCGAACGACAACGATCAAACGAAATATCAACAATATAGGCCTATACAAGAACCTCGTTCATCAGACTTGAGATTTACCTTGCGTTATCCGTGAATTCTAGTTGACTATGTTTTTGAAAACTAATATAAAACGGAGATTTCACAATCAACTCGAGTTATCCGGTCATTCGATTAAAACGTGCTCCGCTGAACGAGGTTCTACTGTAGTTTGATCTCGTATATTTTCAAACATGGGTTGATATCATATAGACAAATCCACTGATAATAATCAAACAACCTAATTACCTTCAACATAATCATCGGGATCAAACTCCAGCTTATGTTGGGTCAGCGGTCGCGCCTTCCGGACGCGTGTGCCCAGGCCAGTCATGCGCTTAAAGCGGTCAACCATAAAGTCCACGATCTCGTACTCGTTTGACTGCTTTCTCAAGTCCTCTCTGGAAAAGAACGCATTAAAATAATTCGCTTTGAGTAAAATACTATTGACTTTGGCTTGAACGACATTGAAGGTTTGAATCAAGGGTTTCAACAAATGATGCATACACTAATGTATAGGTTTTTAATCGACTGTAAAGGTTCCTCCAAAGTCATGTTACTAACATATGCATAAAAAATCATTTGAATAATTTGATATATATTCAACTATTTTGATTACCACGCATTTGTGCAAGATGCTTAAAACGATGTGTGCGACAGGAATTTGACCCTTTCCGTTTCCCTGAGATTGCGCTAACCAATCACAATACACACAAAGAAACACACCATCACTTCGTTCTTATAAGTTAAATTAATATGAAAACAAAAACACTCAAACAACCTGAACTCAATACTCTTACTTGCTGCAGAAATTTTAATTATTTTAATTCTATTTTTATCTGCTATATTTTTCGTTTAGCAGGTTTCATTTTTGGTCCGTGTTTTTTTATATATTTTGTGACGCGCATAACTTTGCTTAAGAGGCTCTAAACAAACACAAAAAGAATACCATAATATAATATATAACCTGACGTTATTTAGTGGTTGGATGAAATTACAAAATGTTAATTAGGTTGTCAATAAACATTGAAAACATAAACCTGGAATTTCACGGAAACTCGTGTTTGGTACGTCCCTATGAAGCTTCGATTCCGGTGCCGCCTTCTTATTGGCTAAAGCGACACATGTCAATCAAACAGCAAACAATAGAGTTGGGAGGCGGGACATTGTCGGATAATGTGACGTACGTATTTATTGCGTCAAAGGGCAATTGCAGCATTGGGGAAGCCCTTCATTTGTTTTGTTGATTAGAATTATTGCAAGCATGAAATGTTATCATTTCAGTTAAGAGAGCTATATTGGATAGAATATTTATATCGAAACCCAATGATTATATCTGTTATTTTATTCTAGTTAATTTCAAAGAAAATATAGCAGATTTACGCTCTATGGGCAAAATGTCGTTCTTGTTCCATTTATTTTTTCTACCTTATGCGATCCTTACCTGACCCTGGTGTAGGCATCGATCACAATGGTCAAGAAGAAGTTGATGAGGACAAAGGAGACAAAGAGCGTGAATGCAAAGATGATCACGGGTCCCCAGAATCGATCTGCTTCTTCTACTGCGTCAAAGTTGAACTTGTCTAAAATAAGATACAAATCATACGTTATTTTCGGATTCTTGTTTATAATATCAATAGAGTACGACTGTATTATTGTTAAATTTACAAATGTTTTTAAAGAGTGAGCTTTTACATAAAAAGGACAAGTGAAAATCATATGAAATATAAATAGACATAAATAAAAGAACGCTGTGTAGTTTGACGAGCAGTGTTAGAAAAATGACCATAGAATGATGGCATGGGGTGTCATATGTCAAGAAACTCTTTTCTGAGCTCTGGTATAAGAAGTCAATATTTCAAGATTAGTTTCGATGTCTCGTATTTTCCGTGTTTATGTCGCGGGTTATTTTCTGATTTTACATACTTAATGCAAGTTTGTATGCCATATAATGGTGTTATTTACGTTAACAACATGACTATTGTTATATTTAGGTTACGGACTTGGCTTTATAGCGATTTTATTTTAAAATAAGCGTTTGATATGAATTTTGTCAAGTATGCATTATTCACAGGAGTATATAGATACATCTTTGGCGCCCTTTTAAAACTTTGCTAATCCTCATTTACTTTTTCGATTGTATTTCCAAAGCGTCCTCGATATGTTTTTTTTGGTTAACTATAGCATATAAAACTAAATTTAGTGTAAAAGGATTGAAAAGTGTAAAAATACCATATGAAAACATAGATGAATAAAGGAGTAGAATCTAGACCTTTACTCACAGAAACCTAATAGCAGTTTATTTGAAAAAAAAATCCTTATGCAAATCATACAAATGCTAAACACTATGACGCATTTTATGTTATTTGTATAAAGTCTTCGAATCCATATATATACATAGTCCCACATTTAGATCATCCTCATGTGAACGGTTTCAGGCTACCCCCTAATTTTTTACCTCCCCGGTAATCTAAAACCGGTTCCAAGCTACCTCCCGGTAGTCTGATACCGGTTTGAGGCTACCTCCCCGGTAATTTGAAACCGGTTTGAAGCTACCCCCACCGGTTTGAAACTATCCATCCTCTTTTTTAATGATATTTGTATCGAATAGTTTATCAATCGATAAAATAAGGCCATATGAAACCAAATTGTGTCGCACTAATCCTTTAAGCCTATAAAGGGGGTTATACGCGTTATATAAACAGAAGGACCGTTAAGGTATGACACTGAACAGTATACTCCAAGGACTCCGTGTGCGTGTTCCATGTTCATAAATAAACCAATGAATGGTTTTGTCGCAAAATGTTTATATGAATGTATGACTTGTTAAAATGAAATAAATGTTTCGAGTTGGCAACATTGAACACTAATGATGCATATGAGGCAGAATGTTTAGATACATGGGTTAATTGTGGAAAGAAAATTAAATGTTTCGAGTTGAAAACGTTTTAGTTATGCCTTTCCGTATAACACTTCCTACTAAAGCTGTGGCAAACCAATTATTATATACATCCAAGTATGCGTTAACTGTGACATGGAACAAGCAAACATACTCAGGGGATCAGTTGGAACCGATATCATACTAGAATGATTTACCGATACCTACGAACGATAATGCCATATATTTTGCATGATACATGTGATTTCTTTAAATCCGTTTACATTGCAGACAGTTAATGCTATCCATATCCATATATCACCATTTATCTTCAAAAATATATATTTGATTGCAACTGGATTTAGGCAGTCATCATGTAATAAGTCATTTAGAAAAGCAATGATCGAGTCATTGACTGACAGAAACACTACGAACACGTTTTTATATAGCACAACGTCGTTTATCGAGGTCACACATATAGAAATATATGAGAATCAATGTTTTTATTCATTACATGCGTAAGTGTCTGGCTTCAAGTGATTTTGACGAGCCGTTTCTCCCTAACTAACAGTGGTTTCCGATGTATTCTTTATGAGAAACTCAAGAGCGCTCGTTGCATTTATAAAAGTAAGATAGATGTGTTTTTTAGAGCTTGCCATACTTAGAAATATATTGAAAACCAAGGGTAAAAGCTTAAAACGCGTTTCATATGGCCAGGTCCTTACAAATGGGAAGTGCAAGGACCTTACATGGAATTTGTAAGGTTGGTTGGTTTATGATGGTTGGGGTGAAGGGATATGTTGAGTTTATTTTAGTTCGAATGATGATGTATTAAAATGAATTGGATTAAGTGTTGAAAATTATATCTTTGATTAATGAGTTGATAAAGATATCGGCAACGGATGGGCGTACCCTACCATACTGATGAATAGACTGTGGAACAGATCCATTCAACACCCAACAGATAATTCAAATAGAGGGATTATTTCAAAGAGATCTATGATATCGTTTACGAATCTTAGATAAAAGATCACACTTTAACACTTGCAAATCTCTTATTCAAGAGCTATCATTTGAATAATAATTTCTCAACACCCCCCCCCCTTCTCCCCACCCACATCACAAAACCAACCTTACATATTCCCGGTTATGTTCTTGCACTTCACATGTGTAAGGGCCTGGCCACATGGAAAATTTTTCCTTTTGCTATTTACCCTAGCAGAGCGTGATTCTATTATTTCAAAGTATTTCTTATTATAATCAAAAAAAAAAACATGCATTTACCTTACTTTAAAAGTGCAACGAGTATTCTTAAATTTCTCATTTAGAAGCAATTGAAAATCAAGATCTGTGTGGGTAAAAATACCGTCAAAATTGGACCTTATGCATGTAGTGAATAAAAAACATGTATTCTCATATAGTTATATATGTGTGACCTCAATATACCACGTATTTGGTCATGTTGTGTTATATTAACACGTGTTCGTAGTATTTCGGTCAGTCAATGACTCGATCATTACTTTTTAAATGGCTTGTTACATGATAACTGCCTAAATCCAGTTGCAATCAAATATATATTTTTGAAGATGAATTGTGATATATGGATATGAATAGCAAAATCGAAGGGGACTTCACGACCAAATAAGGTGTTCCTCTCTTCTGCAAGCCAGAAAATAGTACATATAAATATGCAAGCCAAATGGGGAACACCTTTACAAGCTAAAACTCGTGAAGGACTCATAAAAATCTGTCTGTAATGTAAACAGATTTAAAGAAATCACATGGTAAGGGGTGACCGCCGGGGTTAATCACGAGGGAGGTATGACCTAGACTCAACCCTTCTTATTCAACAAAATGCTCTTTATTTTACTCCGTTTGATTCCTATCCATAGCTTTTTTCTCGGTTACCAAGCTTCATCATATTGAACGTCACGTATAGCTATGAGTTATTTAACAAAATACTTCTATAGGACGTTTTACTTTAATAAAGACGAATAAACACAAAATTTATTTATCTGTTGCCAGGTTTCATATCGGACGCCACCGGCAGCTACGACCTGACCTTCATCCTCGCTGGCATCCTGATCTTCCTTTCCGGTTTCATGCTGGTCCTCATCCCACTGCTGGCCAAGTACGACAACGTCAGCAATTACTGGGAGGAGTATCTGCAAGACTCCTCATCGGATGATGACAGCGATGAGGACGAGGAAGTCAATGTATCACGTGATGTAAACAAAGCAAATTATGACGTCATAAAGGAAAACAAAACGCGTGATTTCACAAATACAAAGTGTGACGTCACAAATACAAAGTATGACGTCAGGAATGAACAAAATGACGTCAAAGGCACGGATGTTGTTTTAATGAATGGTAAGGCGAATAAGCATAAACATTGTGATAATGGTAGTATCTCAACAAAGAAAGACACAGCAGAAATGAATGGAGCGGTGCTTCATAAACATTGCAACGATGACCGTAGTTTGAAAGCAGTCGATTTTTCGCATGATAATGAAGATTCGAATGAATTGACAGTTGCTAGTAAAGGTATTAATGGATATTCACTTGTGCCGACTGAGTGTGATGAAATAGCGACATAATAACAATATCACTTGAAAGAGTATTTCCAGTATCAACGCAGTTCAACTAAAATAAGGAAATATGTTTTTGTCATACGAAAAATACTGAATGCTAAAATAATGCAGCTGTTAAAGCGAAAGAGGCTACTTATATGCAACACTGCGTCGGGTTACTTGAGTAGCAGTACTGAAAATGGATATGAATATAGTCGGGTTGCTTTTTGCATTTTGGTTGCATTTTTGTGTGTGGATTCATTTAAGTGTAATTTTGTATATTTTAAAATGCACTTTGCATTTATATACATGCTTAAATCGTTGGCAAAGGGCACATGTGTACATCACTGACTTTAAGCATGATTTTCAGTTTGAGATCTACCGTTGTTTGATATAATAAAAAAACATGAAAATGAAGGAAACAATTTGGAAATAAAGACTTGGAAATCAAATGGAAAAAAAAGACATGAAAAGTACTCGCCATGCAATGTATTCTTTCCGATTTCAAATGGAAAATGCATTTTTATGTTTCATCTTGTGATGGGAAGTTGATTTCAAAATATGGTCCTTACATAATTATCGTAACAATCGAAAATTGCATTTACGTATGCATGGGTAATTTAAATGAATATTGTAACTTTGAAGGACTTGTAGTTTTGGTTTTGATTGGTATTGATGTGTTTTATTCAAATAAGATGGTAGGCTTGAGAATATTATAATGGTGTGTGAGACAAGTATATAGTTAAAAGAATGTGATTAGAGGATTATGAACGTTTGAAATTATTGTATTATAAAAATGTGAGAATCAAGTTTAAGTGTTTGTTTATATTAACTTGTGCGTTTGTGTCTATTTTTCTTTTGCTGTTCTGATACAGTGTATTGCCATTGCATTTGAAATTTCCAGTTTGAAAACAATAAAACTTCAGCAGCGCTCTTAAATGGTAATGAATGTATTGTAAAGGATGAATGTTGCTCAATCGATATACTTTGGTTGAGTTTAAAACGGGATATAATAGGTAAAGTGTGAACGTTCTTTTTTATAAGTAAAACACGAAAGATTGTTTTTCATGCTTTATATCAACTGGTTGATATATGGTTTTGGTTAGATAAGTTCCATGTTCTTATTGTTGCATGCATACAGTATTATTAATGATTTACTTTTGTCTTTCTCAATGTTTTAAGAGTTGCAGGCAATTTACTTTCGAAACTTTCTTTGCATGTGTAAGCCTACTTGATCATAGTTAACTATATTTAAAGTGTTACCGGTTTGTTACCACATAGCATTTACTATGAAAAGCATTCATTTGGTTTTTTTTATCGATTTAAATGAAACATAAAGTATCCTGGTCAAGATCTCTAAAACATCTTCTATTATTTTTTTTTTGTGATTTGACCAAGCGTTTACTTTCGAGATGCTGAAGGCATGTCGAATAGATTAATATTTTAAATGTATTAAATTTGCGCCACAATAATTACACGTAACGTAAGTATACGTTTATGTATATAAGCCGAAATTGACTGAAGGGTATTTGAAAATAATGAATATTTACAGTTTGTACGTATATTTAAGGTTTTATTGAAGTTTTTCTTTTACACTATTATTGTCTTGTTATTATTGTGTATACAAATAAAGAATAAACGAAAAACAAATAATACGGATTTTGTTTAATTCCATAAACCTGGTGTGCCCCGGGCAACAGAAATAGAACTTTCTAGTTTGTATAGACATGGAATGAAATGAGTAAGACAAGGCATGATAACAAGACTGTCCAAGTACAGTGTGACATACTTGCCAAGCATTCGTCGCATTCTGATAGAGACATTTCTTACAATACGATGGAACTTCCTTAGCATATTAGCATATTTGAAATGAAATAAATATATTGCGTTTTTCATTAGGAGGATAATAATTCGAATATTGATTAAAAAGAGGATAAATTTTATATCAAACCATGACTTAACATATGAAGGGCTCCGCGCAACAATGTGTTAAGTCGACTTAACATGTTTCGCTAAAATGTTTTGCAAAATGTCACATGATTATCAAGCGATGATATATATTTGAATAAAGCTAGCAAATCAATGCGATCATAATTATTTCCTCGTTTGGCCACTTGCCAATCCTTACATAAATGACCAATGTAAAAACATTCAATGCCCCTTTACTCAAAACGTCAATTTCATACTTAACATATTGTTGCACGGAGCCCTTCATATATAACTTTCCTACCTTCTCACAAACGTAAAAGGGGAGTATTTTGGTCTAGAATTCTATATAATGAAACACGTATAGCTTCGTTGCAACAAATTTATTATCATAGAAAAATAGTCGAAAGATTTTCAAAATGCAATTGCTTTCATGAATTAAAGATTTATTCAAAATGCATAATATATCACAGATTATTTCAAATAGATGTCAGAATCGAAAAGCCAAACCTTATTTAAGGTGTATAAATTTATCAATGCGAAATATCTCTTTAAAAGCCAAACAGTTAAACACCTAAACAATATTTTAATTACACTTTATCGAACCACAAGAAACAAAAGTTATTTGTATTTTGAAGACTTTCTTAAAAAAACATTGTAGGTTACATATAAATTCTGCATTGTTTTTTTTTAGTTTATGAAATATAAAAGTGTATGAAGAATAGAGAAAATGATTGACCTTCTAAGCAGAAATGCTCATAAAAACTAATAAAAAAAGTTGTTGTTACGTTGCATAAAATGCCCAAAAAAGTGAAATTTGAAAATGCATATTTGCAATTATGCCAAAAGTCTACTGAAGCAGAACAGAATCATTAAAACAAGATAATTGGAACATAGCCTTTTCAATTGTATTTTGTTTACTGAGCATTTATTTCTGGTGGTTTTAGGACTTTTTTTATTTATATATACCGACATCATAGCAATATCCATAATCCCTGTGAAAATTCAGTTTTGTTGCGTTTTGTTGTGTTTAGTTAGTATTCTATATAATAATGATGCTAAAAAAAGTGCTGACCACAACCACAAAAAAACCTAAATCGTCGAAGGCGATTTCATAGCAGAACATGTTTATTGCATCATTGTTTTTGAATTATACTGATAGTAAATCGTTCATTTAAAACATTAAATTGTTGTATTTGTATATGTAAGCAGTTTTACTTATATATTTGTTGAGTATACCTAGCTTTTTATATTTGTTTTAAATAAAATCAAAACCATAAATATCATATGATCTTGTAAGGTATAATATGATATTTATGAGTATTCATTTAATTCCTGTAGATGGTAGGTAATTAATGAATATTTGTAGATACATTTTAAATAGGAACAGCTCGTGGTCTGTTCTTCTACCATTAATGGAACAAACATGTCTTTTATATAAAGACAGTACGTAATCAAATGGGAATCGGAATCAAACATGGAATGTAAGAACACACTAATACGGATGTAAACCAAGAAATTCTACTAAATGAAATATCCAAATTCAAAATTGACCGACTAGGCGCTTCGGAAACCCATTGGAATAATACCCTCAAAGAAACATTTGAACAAGGCAAATTTACTGCTATCCATTCATGCAGGAAAGATGACATAAAGCGACAATACGTCGCAATAAAAGTCGAAAAGCAACTCTCAAAACTTATGCTATTGTACGAATGTCACAAAGAACGTCTACCAAGTGCAGCCTTCGACACGGTCGAAGGCCCCAAAACGATATTCCAGGTTTATGCGCCACACTCTAGCTATAGCACAGATGTGGTAGAGGAAATTCTCTAAAGCAAAATAGACGCCATCCCGAAAAACCAAAGCTACATAGTCATGGGAGATTTCAATGCCAAAGTAGGAAGCGACCAACAAATGGTGTGGCCTGAGGCAGTTGGCCGCTATTGACTAGGCGAGGCAAACGATAGGGGCATGCAATTGCTACAGTTCTTGCAATAAACGACCTTGTTATCAACAATAACTACTACCGACACACCAAAAAATAGACGTGTAACGTGGATATCCCCCAATGGCAAAAATATTAATCAAATAGATTACATCCTCATCCAAAATAAATCAAGACACATGGTAAAAAATAGCAGGGCATACAATTCAGCTAAAATAGGATCCGACCATTTCCCCGTGTTGGCCCATCTTCAACTCCAACTCAAAAAGCACAGACTAACAAAAGCAGTGCCAAGACGATACGACGTGGAAAACCTCACGGGAAGGAACGACCTAGTAAACGACTTAGAAGTGAAGCTAAGGGGAGCGTTCGCTCAACTGCTTTACCTGGATCCAGAATATGTAGAAACCATGTATGACGGTTTCAAAGAGGCAACAAACAGAATTACAGAGAGAATGGTCGGCTTTACAAGAATATAGGAAGTAGAGGGCCTGCCACGGAGTAAGGAGGAGGCCTGCGAACAAAGACGTCCTGTCAGGATTGAAATGGTTTCAAACCCTCTCAGCGCGGCAAAAAGAGCCCTCTATTAATAAGCAAATAAAATTTGTGAAAACGGCGGTGAAAGCCCAAAAGCAAAATACATTAGAATGCAAAATCAAACAACTAGAGGTAGACCATAAATACAACAATAGCCACAAACTCTTTCAAACAGTTAGGGAGCTCATGTGAAAACCGAGAAAATCAATGAGCGTCGTTCAAGACAAACAAGTAAACAACCACACAGACAAAATAGAGGTCCTGAAATGTTGGGAAGAACACTTTAGCGCTCACCTCAATACCACATTCCCAACCAGTCCATTGCAATAGACGAAATACCCGGCCCCCGAGAGGCACAGACGACCTTCCGCACATTTCCCTAGAGAAAATTGAGCAGGCTGTCAAGAAAATGAAGAACCGGAAGGCCCCCAGTATCGATAGCATCACAGCCGAGGTCCTCAAAGCGGGTGGGAAGCCCATGACAGAAATGCTCCATAAAATATTCAATGCCATCTGGGTGCATTAGAAGACTCCGAAAGGCTGGGTACGCATGCTAGTCACCCCCGTACTTAAGAAGGGTGGTTAAAAGGAAAGGTATTGAGCAGCAATCGGTATAAACCCCAAAATCGTCCGTATTATAGAGTTCCTAAACAATGAGACAGAGTGCGCCGTAGGCATCGATGGACAGTTAATTGAGTGGTTCGCAGTGAAGATCGGCCTTAGACAAGGATGCCTGCTATCGCCCACTCTATTCGATATTGTCCTAGAATTTGTCATTAAAAATCTGAAAAACCTGGTAGTACACCCAAACTCCATGACAGTTTATCAATAGACATCAGATACGCAGACGATACCACCCTCCTATCAACTATTTTCGAGAAACTCCATCTGCCAACCTCACAGCTCGAAAATGCATGTCAAAATGGGGTGTGAAAATAAACGGCGCCAAATGTAAAATTATCTCCGCGAGCGACCAGCGAATAGTCATCGACGGGAAAGAAGTAGAGCACGTAGAAGAATTCCTGGGAAACCTAGTGCCAAATTGCGCTAAAGATGCGGTAAGGCGTATAGAACTGCATTTGGCAGACGGAGAGGGACCATTTAGAAAAAAAGTCCATAAGCAATGCCCTTAATTTAAGCCTATACAATGCCCTAATAGGGTTCATAGCCACATATGCATCCGAAACATGGACTCTCAGATCGAGCGAAACGTGCAGACTCGAGGTGTTCGAAATGCGCTGCCTAAGAGCCATCCTAGGGGTGACGCACAGCGAAAGGCTGAGAAACGAGCACATTCACAAAGCCATTCAGATGAAAAACACAGTCACTGAAGTGGTAAAGCAAAACAGCTGATATGGCTTGGCCGTGTCACAAGACGCCCCCCCTTAAAAAAAAGCTATGTCGCCAAAGCCTACGGAGAAGATTTCTCAAATCCAAGACCGCGAGGCAGGCCACCCAATAAGTGGATCACTCGGGTCTGAGAAGACACAGGGCTCCCTATTGCTACCATAGAGCGCAGAACATCAGACCCTGGTGATTGGCGCACAGTCAGTGGTCTGGAGAGAGCGAGGGAAAGTAGAGTCCTGAGCATCGAACTGGAGCATCGAACTGCAATACGAATTAGACTTGACGATCCTTTTATTGGACCAAGCCTTAGTGCATTATAATATAAATGATATTCAACATGAAATCTATATGTTTTATTTTTCTGTAGGATTATCTTTTGATTTGATATCACACATTCATCATTCGGTTCAAACCTTGTACTCATTTTAAGAGTACTGTATAGCGTTTAAGATTTTATAGGGGATGTTATTAATAAGAGACCATATTCTTGTATAAGAAGTCAATATTTAAAAAATAGTTTCGATGTCTCGTATTTTCCGTGTTTATGTCGCGGGTTATTTTCTGATTTTACATACTTAATGCAAGATTGTATGCTATATAATGATGTTATTTACGTTAACAACATGACTATTGTTATATTTAGGTTACGGACTAGGCTTTATTGTGACGGAAGTAAGCAACCAATCAAAATGCGCGTAACATATTATAGATACGTTTTCGAACGGTTTTGCTGGATTTCGATGTGAAAGTCAGACATATTGAATTCCAAAGACATACTTTTGTTAATTTGTACAAAATGTGAAATAAATACCTTATTGGAGGCGAAAAGGTAATTAAGTCATTTATAACATTTTTGTCCATATTTCATAGATCATTTTGATGTGTATATTAGTATATTTCGGTACTGTTTGAGTGAGTTATGAGCGTTCAAAGTATGTTTCGTAAAGGTTTTCGTAATTGTCGCTCTGTCGTATTTTGTCGGAATAATGTATATTTTACCTCGTTTAAGCGTCTAGATTTAT
>LQRL01066487.1:14346-27832 GCA_001703475.1 Hydroides elegans | reverse complement strand
ACGGGGTTGGAAGGCCACATTCACAGTTTTTGCAACGATTCTTAACCATCGTATCCCCCTATGTAACTCGGAGCGGGACTTTTGACGCGTATTGTATTAAGATCGTTCCGCCCTCTCTGTATGTTTGTGCGGTAAGGCTAAATATACAAAACCCATTCGAGGCAATTGATTTAATTTATACGTGACATTGACTAATTCACATGCATTTTGTTGATTTACTGGCAAAATGAATTGAAGAAAATTATGAAAAGCATGGAGCGATGTGGAGAGTATATAGACAAATAATATTGCATTTACAGCGCATTAATGGGTCTAATAGGCCAACAGTTATTAAAGGCAACATCGTGCAAATGTTATTTTTTTTCGATATAAAGTAATCATGAAAATATATATATAGCTAATTCAGTTTTATCTTATCAATATAAAAGGCATAGATAGTTTCTAATCGTATGTCCCTATTCCTCATGGAAATACATACGCCCAGATGTTTCATTTAATATCTCAAACAAATATGAAGGGTACCCCACGACATATTTTTCAAAAAGTTGTAAAATCAACTTAAAACAACATTACGATAACGAAGAACCACAAAACAATTGCTTTTGAACATTTATTTTTTTACAAAAAGGTGTTCCTTTTTTCCAAGCCAGCTGGGCTGTTCATCACTTTCTAGCCAGCTTGGAGCAAAAAAGGAACACATTTTCAGGGCTGTACCTAAACTTATTTTCGAGGTCGCAGCCGTGCGACTTGCTGAAAAAAGCAGGTCGCACGGCGGATTTTTAGGTCGCAATCGGAATAATTGAACTATGAATGGTAACGATGTATATTCCGCTCAAAGATTAAGCACCCTCGGGCGCTCTATATCTTGAATACACCGCGCCGGGGAAATTACACCAGTGCGCTCAGTTATAGGACAGAGTGTATATAAATATGATATAATAACTTAAAATTCCCTGTCAACTGAGTTTGCCGGACTAATCAAATATTAAATTCTGAACGCGAGCGCCGAAGGCGCGAGCGCTTTTTTTAGATCAGAATATTTTAAAACGTTCCATTTCCTGATGAGCTACGAAATATGGGTCGAAAAGCGTACCGGTAATTGAATTACATTTGATGCGAGGCGATAACCACAACATACAACGCAAATTAACACTACACATATAATATATGTGCAGTGTTAATTTGCGTTTACATATTTAAGTTTACATATTTTAAAGAATGATGTCACATTATGACATCATTCTTTAAAATATGTAAACTTATGTATAAACAAAATATCGAAAATAGGCCTTAAGGCGCGGTTACAATTAGGCAAAACAACGCAGTGTTTTTAATGCGACCTGTTGTTTCATTGAAATGGTCCAATGTTTTATAGCAAGATTGGTGTAAAAACTATTTTGGCCTAAACACCTTTTGCTTAAATGCTACCATGCATACATAGGCATAAATAAGGCCCCAAAGGTTGGTCGCACGGTCTGCGACCTGATAAAAATCCCAGGTCGTACGGCCGATTTTCAGGTCGCATTTGCGACCTAGCGACCGCTAAGGTACAGCCCTGCCTTTTGCGAAAGTTGAAATGTTGAATATAACCAAATTACGTATCATATCTTACAAACTACAGTTTATTATACAATTGCAAGCAAGTTTAATCAATTTTGAAATAATTATTATCTTTACTTATTGTGAAAATTTAGAAATTATCAAAAAAGGTGTTCCTCAAATTGTTCAAATCTCCAAGCTAGAATCAATTTTCTCAAAATTTCCAAGCCAGCTGGAAATTGGTGGGGAACAGCTTTTTGGGGGAACAGCTCGTGGGGTGCTCTTCAAATATATTACAATTTTTAAAATGTGCGTCTTTCAGTTTACTAGCGCGTTAAGTGTGAAAACATGTCAAGTTCCTTTTTGCAATGGAATTGTAATTCCATCATGTGACTCATAATCCATGGTTTATGACGATTTTATTAAAATATATCCTCCATCAAGCAGCTATATATTTTTGACGAAAAAACATGCTAAGAATTTGCTATTTAACACACCATTTATATATTGCATGGGCCGCTTTTCTTTAAAAAAAAAACACAAAAATCCTATAAGTACATTCATGCATGGATCCCTTCAACTATCAACATTATTACGCGTGCTTCTCATTAGGACTGGTCGTTTCATGCTATATTCACTGGAATTAATTGCCATAAAGTCGTATAAAACCGCCATCAACCGTATAATAAAGCTATATTCAATTATTTGACTTATTATATGAAATCATACTCCAGTCTGTCAAGTTACCGGTAATGAAATATATCTCACGAATTAACTGTGAATGCTTACAACACTTTTGTTTACAAGACGTACTTAGCCAAATAAATTTGATGTTTACTATTAGAATGTCAATTGCACTTCTAAGAAAGGATCCGCTTTGAAAGATAGAGAGAAATAAGATAAATGTTATTTGAAATACTATTTAAATATAATATGTGGGCATATCTGCTTTTTTCGAACGGAGCATCAATTGTATAGTAAATTAAAATTCATCAGTTATATAAATCATGTATGATTTGAAATGTTGAGTGACCAGTAATGAAAAGAAATACCCAGCTCCTTTAATTACAAATAATGGATTTCTAGCTTAGACAATTGATGAACATCAACAGATCCCAGCTCCGATTCCTCGTCCCAAACTCGATTTCAAGTTTCGTTTTTAAGGTTGGACAATTGATTAACATATTTTGGTTTGTATCTTTATTTTGTTTATGAATATAGAGAACAAATATATACATATAAGTTTATCTGTTCACAATCATCAAACCATTTCGGACCTTTTTCTCGTCCCCGCAAACATCGAAGTCAGAATCTCGCGGAAGAATGCCATATACTATTAGGCGATGCGTTTTAGCCACTTAGACCTCGTGACCAAATAGTTGTGCTAATTTGGTATATATCTTCAAGTTCAGTTGTTCATAACTTTTCTATTCCATCATTTATTTTATTGAAAATCATAGTTAACCTATACAGGTCTATACCAGATGATTTGATGATGAAATATTACAAATTAATGTTTAACGTTGTAAAATATTGTTGGTTAATCAAAACGATTTGGTTTCCATGCCATGACCAAATAGTTGTGCTATTATGAAAAATGTTTGTCAGGTCTGATTTATATAATTGTTAGGTAAAACTTCCAACTGAAATTGAGACAATTCCTTATATCATATATTCATTGTAAAATAAATAACAATTACTTATCAAAACACACCTGAAAAGTGCGGGTGTTTTATCAAAATGTTGTACCATGAAGCCACGTTGGTGTTGCAGGGGTTCCAGTGCCAGACACACATTCTCTATAGTTCATCAGTCCTTTTCATCATCCGCATTAAGTTTGGTTTTGCGACCTCTTTTCCTTGGAGCTTTATTTTTTAATTCGCCACGATATTGTACTTCTAGGAACGTTACAAGTCGTTGATGCACTGTAAACACTGGGCCCATCCTCAACTATTTTATTGCTTCATGCAAAACCGATTCACAATATTTCGGCATTTTGCATTACATAATTATATAATTTTGATTTACAGGTTTATATAGCGCATATGACTAGCTGGCTCCTTTAAAACGCGCGCCCTACATGAGTATTATTGATTTTATGCAGCCCAATTATAGCGTTGTCATTATTGCAAGGCAACGAGTATATTGGAAGAGCAATATAGCTCAGTATATAGGTTAGTGACCAGCGTATTTGTAACTTTGTAGGCAGCGTTCACGAAACAATTTTTATTTGCTTAAATGAATAAGAATTAAAAGATAAAAAAATTAAGATATCTATACAATATTGACTCATGAAATTAAATAGCACAACTATTTGGTCATATGTATGGCGGTATAAGGTCAACAGTGGGTTTCAAAAAGGTGGTGCTATAGTCTTTACATATAAATATTTTCCTACTATTTTAACAAACTCATGTTGCTAAGAGATGTATCTATGTTTTCTACAATTTCATTAAAATCAATACAAGAATAACAAACCTAGGAGAAAAACAATATTAAATAGATTTTAAATTAGCACAATTATATGGTTATAAGGTCTATTGGCCTTGAAACAAACAATATTGCAGAAGTCTACCCCAATTCAAGAACCTCACAAATAGAGTTACAGAACAGGTAGTTGGCTACAAGAGGAAGAAACAAGTCCGAGGCCTATCACCAGAAATCGAAGAGGCCTGTGCACAACGGTGCAAGGTTAGACGAGATATGCTAAACTCGACAGGTGATGAGCTAGAGCACGAAGAATACATGAGACGGAACCACGAAGTGAAAAACGCAGTCAAAAGGCAAAAACATACAAGACATAGAAATAACGTTAATAGGACAAATAGCCACAATCTCTTCAAACATGTACGTGAATTAGAAGGGAAAGGAAAGAAGCCATTCATTATGGTAAAAGACAAAAGTGGCAACACCCATACAAACAAAGACGAGGTCCTCAAGTGTTGGCAAGAAAACTTCAAAGCACGTCTCAACGCCAAATTTCCACACGAACCAGATTCTATCTTGATGAGCAGAATGAGCTCATCTATATACAAAACTAGGAAAACCATTTTGTAAAAAAAAAATATAAAAATATGCTCAAATTGACACTATTAAACATTTGGTCTTGGGGTGCCCTTTGAATAGTGATTTATACTTAAATAAATCAATAGCGAGGCCATCCACAATTAATGGCAAACAATACTCAGAGATACTCCTGATAATTATAAAAGAAAATACCCATTTTCTAAAAATATTATGAGGTCAAATGTTTAACACCAAATATGTTTTGCAACTGCATTTTTGCATATTTTCATAAATTTATTCGATGGTTTAAGCCGTTCAACGTAAGTTATATTTGTTCAGTTGGACGTAGTGTGTCTGATATGTTTGAGCACAGTTGAGAGAGATAGAGAAACTGAGAGACCAAGAGGCTATCGTAGCAGTTCAGTTAATAACGGTTCAATTCACAATCAAGCAATGCCCATAAACCGGTACATTTAAGCCTCCTTTATTATAATCTTCATATATTCTCTGCACAAATTCAAAGAAGTAACAAATAAGATGCAACAAAGCGTGATAAAAAACATAGAACAAGGTAAATTGATATTCCCCGAAATAGAGCAACGTGGTCCAAAACTATGAACCATAGCAAAGATACTTAAAGATCTTAATATTACATAAAAAACGAAGATTACAAACAGCTGAAAACTTTCTAAAAGCTTGCAATCAATGTATTGGAAAACAGCGATTCTGGAATACAAGTTCGATCAAAAGGGAACTGACTTTAAACATCATCACTCAATCAACCGGTTTAAATCAGTGATAGAATTGTAGAAGAAGGAGCGCATTAAGCCCGAAAAAAGACAAACATGAGAAAGCACATGCTTACAAACCCGAGTAAATGAAGTGTTTGGAATACAAATTCACAAAACATCTTTAAAAGTAATTCTAATACGTCCAAAGTTCAATAACAGAAATACCAAAAACCCCGCCTAGAGTTGAAAATTCGATATCATAAATAATGGAGAGGATATTTTAAGCATGATACTTATGATCTTAGAGTAGGAAACAACTTTGACCCTTAATATTTCGTTTATTTCTTTGCAATATTTCCAATTTTTCTGCAATATTTCATTTTTTCTGTAGCATACTAAGGTTTAAAACCGCGGATGTTTGTCAATTTTGGTCTTAATTGTTGAATTTCCGGGCATTTAAAAAAATTATCTTGATTTAGACGCATATAGTATTCTTTTGTAAGGATTTGGCCATATCTGGCGCAATTAATTTCTTAATTGAACCAGTGGGGAGACTCCAGGGTAGTTGTTGAGTACTCCATGATTAACTTCTCTCAATTAGCAGCAAACGAGCCAAGTTTTAAGGGGAATATTTTAAGTTTGTTTAGGGTTATTTCATTGTGAATAAATCAGCTTTTTGTGAATGTTTTTCTCTTCACTCATAAACTAAATAAAGATACAAACCAAAATATGTTCATAAATTGTCCAAGCTTAAAACACTTATCGAAACCTGATAGCGCGTTTCGAGAGCCGAGCTGGGACCTGATGTTGTTCATCAATTGTCTAAGATAGAGATAATTTATTTGCATTGATATTGCTCTTCATTACTGGTCACTTAATATTTCACCTCCTATATTAGTTTATATAACATATTAATTCAATCAAATTTATTTTACTATACAATTTGTGTTTGATTCGAACTAAATACATATGCCCATTTTTCTTAAGATAGCATTTTGCCCTAAATTATTCCGCCCTATAAATCTATTTTTGCACTGTATATGTAATATTATTGCTCTCATATCTCTATTTACTTTTAATGCGGATCCTATCTTAGAAGTCAATCTAATAATTAACTTCTCGTCTAAATCCATTTGACTAAGCATGTCTCATAAGCAATAGCATTATGAGGCTTCACAGTTAATTCATGATATTCATTGCATTACCGATTACTTGACAGCTCAACATGATTTCTTATAGTCAGTAAATTTATCACACATGGCTTAATTATATTGTTGATGCCAGTTTTGTACGACAGTGTAGCAAGAAAGCCAAGTGATTAACATGAAACAACCTGTCCGTATGAGGGGCACGCATATGCCCAATTATTTCATATAAAAGTCTTTAATCGAATATGGTATATCTTTGCACTGTTTATGAAATATAAATTATCTCATTTCTTTGTATCTTTCAATGCAAATCTTATCTTACAAATGCAATTGCCATATTTATGATAAATTCCTCGTTTTACTTATTTAGCTACGTGTATCTCATTAACAATAGTGCTATAAGGCTTCACAGTTAATTCATGAGATTTTATTAACGGTTTCTTGACAGTTTAATAAGATTTCATATAATTAGTCAATTCATTGCATATTTATAATACAGTTGATGCCAGTTTTATTCGACTTCTTGGTAATTGATACCAATGAATAACAGGAAACGAGCTGTCCATATGTAAAGTATGCGAAACAGTGTTGATTATTAAAGGGATCCGTGCATAACTAAATAAATACAGCTTTTATTGCTTCTTTTAAAAAGAAAACGACTCAATATAATACATAAAAGGTATTTTAAAAAGAAAATTGCATTGTCATTGCGAAAAGGAAACCTCAGGTCGAAAGGCGGAATATAGTATTAAATGAAATATCCAGGCTTATGCATTATCATAAGCAATAAAGACATGATGATCTATCTAGCTATGCCTTTTATATTGATAAAAGTAAACAAAAGTTATATAATTTTTAAATTATTACCTTTGTTCATGGTCAGCAATAGTTCGTGGTAAATAGAAAGTAGTGTATAAATGATAACGTACTCAAATATAGTATTTGATTGACAAGGGTAAACCTTAACAACTATTTAGTGGGCTTAAACACATGATTATATGGCATTAATATATGAGAAAAGGATGGGCAATAAATGAAATCGCAGAAGAGTGGAGCAATTACATTGGCCATATGAGAAGCGACATCAAACGATTCTTTTCGTTTAAATGTACCCAAAAGCAAATGCATAACAAAATATTTCGAATATTTGTTTACTTAGATGGCTACTACATATTTCACATATTACACATACATTTAAATGTTGTATTCCTTGTTTGAATATCCAAATATATTAAGAATACATTTAATATATATTGCGGGCTACATTTATTATACTTTTGAAACTTAATATACCAATCACGTTGTTTTAGCGGGCGTTTATGATATTTGAGGCCCGATGTTTTCATTTGAAGCCCGCTACATATCATTTGAGGCCCTAGCTTGCGAGGGACTCATATGTTATTTGAGGGATTCAAATGATAAAAAAGGGCTTCAAATGAAAACTGAGGGACTAAAATTTCATTAACACCGTCTAAAACAATGTGATTACTATTATTATTGATTTAAGAGGTACACACATGTGTCCACTTTGACTTCATATACATTTTATTTTATTTTAAAATGAATTATACCAACTTTAAATTGACAATGTTATTACAATTGTATTAATGTTGCATTTCTTTAAATAATATTCGCAAAAAAAGATAACAATGAATTTTACTTATGAACAAAATCACTAAGATATCTGATGAATTCATCGGTGACTACTTTTTCTCAATTGAAATGAGACTTTAGCACAATCATACTCATTTTGATATCGCTTTTCCTTAAACGGGTACTCTTGTATGGCATCTCATTAGCATATTGCATTGTTTTACCAATTATTGATTTTAAAATTTTAACTGTTATTTTAAAGCATCAATTCAACGGCATTCCTATGGCCTAGTTAATAAGATGCGTGACAGCGAAGATTAATGTTTTGCAACCCAGTTTCGAATCCCATCGATGACCCTTCTAAATTTTAGATTTGTTTTATGTATTTTGCCACTTATTCTTCAACTTAGAATAGCCATATGTAATGTAACAGTTAATGTTTATCAAATATCAAATAATAACCACGTGAAACGTCGTTGAAAATATAAAATTATAGCATTTATGGGGAAATATATAATTGGAAACAAGCAAGCGGGTGGTTTTCATTTGAAACCCAATTTAGCGGGCTCAAATGTCACCTTTGGCCCGCTGTTTCCATTTGAAGCCCGCAAACCATTACAAATTGCCCTGTAAAACAGCGTTAATATACCACAGTGCCTCACAAATCGATAATAATACCGCTTTGAGTGGACCATTGAGAAAATGACAGAAAAATATCAGATTTATCCTCTCATACACTTTTGTAAGGTGTTGTTATATTATATATTTCGAACAGAAGGTTTAAATTAATGTGACGGAATATTTCAGGTCAGCTTAAATATTTTGATAGGGTGCTCTCTGCTTATAAATCTTGACATTATTTTTTTCATTTTCTCATTTAACCTACACAGAAAGTCTATTAAATCTACTAAAATGATAAATAGCATATTTGTGTTGCCTGTTTTCATTATTTGAGAATCCATTATAACATGATGGTTTTTTTTTATTCTCTTTCAAGCGCGAGCCGTTTTTGAATTCTCATTAAAGAACGATACACAGTATTCAGTATGCAAATGAGGATAGGCTAATAAGCGTGACTCATTTTGAGCGAATACTGCAGTACAGTTCCTACATGTTTGCTCCACACAAGTATTCAATCAAAACGTCATGAAAAGTTATTATCATGACTAATTGTTCGCAATTTTTTATACAGTTCGAATCTTAATGTATTAATGCATTAATTCCAACTGTTATAATAGCGATAAAACACTTCTGTTTGTTTGTATAGCTGATTTAGAGCTTAGGAGAAACTATTACAAAACTCACGCCTTCGGCGTTTGTTTTGTAATAGTTTCTTCGTCGCTCTAAATCAGCTATACAGACTCACAGTCGTGTTTTATCCCTATATTCAAATCTATTTCCCGAAGAGCAACAAAACTTGGCAACCTGAATATAATGACCTGAATATAATGAGGAACGAAAAGAGTTTTTTTTTTGTAAATCGCCTTTTGTTGCTTTATATATGACCTATCAATATTGACCTAAGGAGATTTTCAAATCCTAAAATGATAAATAACCTATTTTGATATGGCTTGTTTTTGATCCCGATGTCACAAGACCGACCAACTGACAACGTGCATATTTGTGTTGCCTATTTTCATTATTTCAGAATCCGTTTAAATCTTAGAATATTTCCCGAAGAGCAACAATACTTGGTTATTTATAGGCAACCTGAATATAATAACCTGAATATAATGAGGGGCGAAAATATTTTTTTGTCTTTGTAAATCGCCTTTTGTTACTTTATATATGACCTATCAATATTGACCTAAGTAGATTTTCAAATCCTAAAATGATAAATAACATATTTCGCTATCGCTTGTTTTCGACCCCGATATGACAAGACCCACCAACTGACAACGTGCTGCATGTTTTCATTATCTAAGAATCCGTTTAAATGTTGGATTACTTCCCGAAGAGCAACTATACTTGATTATTAGTTTTTATGCAACCTGAATATAATTATTAATATAAATCATAGACGGCAGTTGATTAAGCAAGTGCTTCCTGTAATCTTCAAGCTTTGTTAAGTGACGCATGATGCTGTATGACACATGTCACGTTAGCTAGATATATACAGAGTAAAGAAACCTAATAAAACCTTATCTTATTCTATAGATACGCTTATTGTGCTATGATATTAATTAGAAAACGATGCCACAGCTAAATAAATCTAGTGACTACGTATGGTTGGTCACTAGTTGGTCAAGACAACGCTTGCTATATAAATACACTCCTGATAGTGATATAGGCTATAATTTGAAAACAAACTGGAATACTGAATAGAACATTATTATTAACAGTTACATTGCTTGCAATTTCATCTGAAAGCATGGGCTCATTACGAAACGATTCTGAATTGATGAGTAGGTTCGTCGGAATAATATCAAACACTGATTTTCGTCCAGAGGGAGATGTTGCACCAACTGAGAGTTTGCAGTCCAATTACATGTCGATTTCAAATGATAGTTTTGTTTTCGAAAATGAGTTCACTAACTTTACAGCAAAAAAACAATATTTCGAATTATGGTTTGACAAATAGAACAGATAATACGTTTCGACATCTTCTCATAGATAAGATAATTTTGAGTGTCTATTTTTCTCTTTTGACTATTTTAGCGGTTTTACTAAACTCATTGGTTATCTATTTGACGAGAAAATACAGCCAGTTCCATGAACCTTACATGTATATTCGGGCAGGCTACTCGTGTTTTGAAATTGCATTTGCTGTATCTTCCACCATTCACCATTTAATGCATGTCAGCTTTGACGGTTTTCCTCTTTGGATTTCATGTGTTATGAGTGATTATCTGATTGGTACATTTTTCGGCACGGTTCAGCTTACAGCATTCATCGCTATCTTTTGTCGGCCCTATTTGTACCAACGATACTTCACATTGAAGTCTGTTATTTCGACCGTTCTTTTTATTATTCTAATCACACAAGGATATGCTTTCGGTACAGAAGTTATCTTTGGTCGAGTATTTCAACCATTTCTCGGGATGTGTGTGTTTGTAGATCGGTCTTCACATTTTTTTGTCCAAATTCTTATTTTCTTTCTACCAGCAATTATCTGTACGTTCTATAGTGTGTTTAAGACATTGAAATTAATAAGGAGTGCTGAAATTGCTGGCGGAGTTATAGCAGAGACTTCTAATACCGAAGGTGTACTAAGAAGAAAAGCCACGAAAAAAGCTTTAAGGTGAGTTTTGAACATTTGTTTAATTCTAATCATTAACACACGGCATTTGTTATGCGCCTATTTTGTATAAAACACACACCTACGCGGTTACAATACAAACAGTTGAACAAATATCAAATTGACATAATGACTAAAATCAATACTTAAACTCTCGTTCCCTTAAGCTTTAATAAACAGTATGTTCTAATGACTTTTGATATATGTTATATGAATAATAAGTTTAAATATAGCTAGTTATTTATAATAAGTTGGATTCATATATAAATTAATGCATCAACCATTTCTTTAATACAACACTATTTTACAAATAATTTCTCTCTTAAGTAAATAATTTAAGCAATCTAATTTTCATAAGAATCATTTTGACCATTTATGTTGAGATGATACTGAAACAATGGAGCTATAAATTAGGGTTGTGTAATAGCTACAGATAAAGTTTCTATATTGTTGAGTAAAGTTGATGTAATTTTGGCTCTAAATCAAGTCATTCTAATATCTTTCAAATCAAATATGTGAATGGGTCATGGTGTGTCATTTTTCTATCAAGACAAAGAAGCTTTTTATGGTTTAATTTATCATGTTCTGATCAAATATATAGTATATTAATTTTATTGCAGTCATATGATTTAAACAGTAACCTCAGAATGTTATTTTGTCATACATACCACTTTATAATGTAAGTCCAGGGGTGATAAATTGAATGAATAATTGATGGGTCACATGATCAATCATTCCTGGATCGATCAATCTTTAATCTATTTTTATTTTTTATTTTTTAAGGGTGATCTTGTTAGTGTCTGGTGCATTCTGGGGAACCTATATTCTGCCATTCATAATCCGAGCTATCATATTTCAGGTAATGATTTTTTTTTACTTTCATTAAATATGACAAGTTATTATCGTTGTCGATAATTATTCCAATGATTCTTAACATAGAAAATATTCAAAATTCATCGACGCACAAAATCAATTCACATTTAATTTGTATATTTGTTTGTGCTATGTTAAGCGTACTACTTTCATATTTTAGACAATTGCGATAGATTTGAAATAGCAAACACATTTTATTGAACTGTAAATAATAACGAAAAATAACATTTTTCTTCATTAATGCAATTTTGCAATTATACAATTATAGAAAATAACGTGACAATAATAAATGACCCAGTTGGTTTTGAACATAATTAACCTTAATCATTGCTAATTTCTATATAGAATTACAATTGGGAATTGGGAGCAACTAAACAACTACGACAACCCGTTTTTCTCTCGGTTGCAGCTCTACTCTCAATTTTCGCTGCCGCTATCTACAGTGCTCGACCCTATCATATATTTTGCAGTTAACAGACCTACTAACGGCTTTCAAACGCATTTTCAGTGGCGCATATGCTTTCACATGGGAACAATAATAAATATATATTTTTCGACAAGCATATATTGACATTAGACTTAAGGAACAGTCACAATGTAGCGATTCCTGCTATCGCTTGTGATTTTAACTGTTTTAAACGACGACAAGAATGGGTACTTTAATGCCTTAAACGGATATGCGAACGACCTTTAAACCACATCTTAAACAAAGTTTGGTGGTATAATACGGACTTATTGGGGATGGAGATTGTTCTATGTGGTGTTCCTAAAGATATTCCCTATTGAAATTACATCTATGTACAAACTTTCATAGATTTTCATATAGTTACGTGGGAACAGTAAATGATTTATTTCAAAAAACATATATCAAAATGAGTGTTTAAAATACATTGGCGGCATGTAAAAAACGCTTCATTTTAAAATCACGATTGTTTGGATTTTGTACCAACTCCAAAGGCGTGTGTAGGTTTGATTGTTTACAGCATGAAGGAATTATTATGGTTCGCTCTTTTTTTCATGAAAGGTGTATAACATATTGATCACTTAATGTATACAAATTAAAAATCGGTACCGGATAAATAGCTTACCATTTCTAGAATAAGTTAATTTATGTTAGAACACTGTCGTACATATCGCCATCCGCAAATAACAAATTGCGGATGTGTTTAACTGTCATATCGAAAATACGGTGGTCTACATGTTGTGCTTATCCGTATGTATCGTCTATATGTGAATAAATATTATACTGACCCAAACAAGAAAGTATAATATGACTTTAGAGGGTCATATCTCTGGTTCTAATGAATGGATCCCCATGAAATAACAGAATTATATAATTTAAAGCATTATTAATAGTT
>LQRL01066458.1:2529-15310 GCA_001703475.1 Hydroides elegans | reverse complement strand
ACACCCCCCCCCCCCCCCCATTAATTCGGATCACCATTAATCCCTGCCAAACCAAATAGGCACTCCTGATAACATGCATCTTGTCATGATGATAAAATCTTTTTGTCAATATACATGTTCCTTTTTAATTTGGCAAATTCTTTGACATCGTATTATCTGATTTCATACATCTACATTTGTACAGTAGGAAAATATTTCGGTTGGATATATGAAGTCATAAAACTACTTTTAGCAGATTGTAAAAATCAGAGAGTGCCTAAAGCCAAAAAAAGGACCAACGCGTGAAATTTACAGCTTGTCTGAACTTAAGTGGTCTGGCCCCCATTTTCGCTTAATTAATCACTTAGGTTGTCAGTGGACAAATTGCCGCGCTGTCCCTTATGTGACTATGGCTCTTTACATGCATTTCAACTCTTTGTGACAACTTATTGTTCGAGGACCGTGCGTGTATTTGCTTCAAACATGCGATAATTGAACGTGAAATAATCCGCGTTTTGAGGGGACGATGAAGTGTTTTTGTGCGATTGAAAGTTTAGCCCCATATGGCCGATGTCTATGCGCGTTAATAATTGGGTTTGATGTTACGTTGTGTCTTTTATTAGAGGGATTATGGGTAAAAACATACACAAAATACATATAATAATATTATTATCTAAGGTACATCTAATATTATGTCATGCTTCTTATGTTTCAATTGATAAACCAGCGGAAATGCAACGCATAATTATGGCTTATTAACACAGAGAAATGAATGTTTATGCATAAACGTACGCTCATTCAACGGACGGACCCGGGAAAACAATTCGAAAAAAAATGCCCCATGAACAGATTTCAGTCATACAACACGAGCAAACCAATGTTTTGTGAAATAGTCGGTATAAATGTATATAAAACTTGCAATTAAGTTAAAATTATATTCAGGTTTTGGATCGTCTTCATAACGATCGAGACCTGACGATCAGGAACTTTTGCCCAAATATCAAATTTATGGCTGTAATTTTTCGTATCAACAATCCTTTATTATTACAAATTATTCCATAATATAAGTCTCGTTTTAGCAAATATAATAAAAAGTGCATCAAGTATATTCTATGGAACACGACAGACTTGTACAAAGCTTTTAAATGGTCATTCATGTCCAGGATGGGAAAATGTTCACGGGGGTTCACGATGTTCACGATCTTCACCAAATATTTAGATGATTCTTAAACAGGCATATAATTGATTCACATTTTAGAAATCCTCTACGGGCGTTCACGATGTTCACAAAGCATTTAGGTATTGATCAATATTAATATTATGTTTTGATACTATAAACTCAGTTTTATATTGAAATAAGTAGGATGATAAATGTGACAATTTATTATTCACATATGCATATTTGCTGAATATTTTATGTTTTCTTCGATTCCATCCGGGGGTTCACGATGTTCACTATGTTCAACAAATATTTATATGATTCTTTATAAAAGCATATAATTGATTCACATTTTAGACATCCTATACGGGCATTCACGATGATCACGATGTTCACGATGTTCACAAAGCATTTAGGTATTCATCAATATTAATATTATGTGTTGATACTATAAATTCAGTTTTATATTGAACTAATTAGGATGAAATATGTGACAATTTTATATTCACATATGCTTCTGTTGTTAATAGACTTGCTGAATATTTAATGTTTTCTTCGATTCCGTGAACATCGTGAACCACTCTATTGGATGTGTGCTTCCGTGAACATCGTGAACATCGTGAACATCGTGAACCATACATTCCATATAATAACGTTTTGCGGTGAACATCGTGAACTTGGTGAACCGTTTTATGGACACATGCCAGGGTAAAACCAAAACTTATTCGATGGATATATATGTATTTATATATTTGTATATATACAAATATGTATATAAATATATATGTATGTGTGTGTCTTTGTTCGTGTATGTAATCTTATTTTGTTTGAACCTCGCGAACATGGTGAACCTCCGTGAACATTTTTTGTACATGCCTCTAAATGGTTTGCATACATTTGCTTATATCTAAACAACATTGTCCTTACAATGTATGCGTGGTCAACGAAAGGTTTTATACAAACTCTCATATTTATAAAGAAAGAGTGTTTTCATTAGAAATGGAAACTGAAACAACATATTTGTGCTCATGAAAATATGTTAATGCCACGCGATTACGCATCCTCAAGATGACGTTATTATGAACCAATGCGACGGTGCTACTAGTGATGTTTAAATTCATGACGTTCGATGAACAGCCTGCATACGTCCGACATCGTCGTGACGTTAGTAACCGTCTACGACTATGATTTTTTTTTGTAATTCGTTAACCACATGATACCGTTGAAGTAATGTAGAATGGTGAACAATCAACTTGAGACAAGAAAGGAGGGTTAAGTCAAATAACATCCACTTGGTTTGAGTAAATAAAATATACACCGCATATCCCTAAGCTGTTTAAAGTATACGAAAAATAACAATAAAATAAAATAAAATCATATTTCCAGTATTGTTCATTGAGAACTTTACAATGGATATCATTTAGTTAAATAGCACTTATATCTTTTTAATGAATTCATGATTCATGCATCTTGTCTTGTGTCTAGGTACACTGATATTGCTTATTTCAAGCAAGTAAAAACCGTTTGCAAAGAACGAAATACTATTTTTAATGTGCATTTTATCAGATTTTTATCTAGAAGAAAACTGAATGTTGTGTTCTTAAACTAATCATTTTGATTTATTGCAGACGGTTATCGCAGCCAACATCGTTTTTATGGAATCCAATGCAGAGCTGATAAAACCTGGATCTTATCCATCGGATCACATGACCTCCCGGATATAAGGTCACGTGACTTGTCAACTCAGTCATTGAACTTTAAAGTGAAGTGGATTAAAACATCTCGAGAGTACGGCGTGATACCTATGCAAAAACTAAAATATAAATATGTAGTTTAGAGGATAAACAGATATGGGAAATTTAAAAGTTCCTTTTTCATGTCATGATATTTACATATCTTTACATTGAATAATAGAGTAAAGTAAAAAGTGTATTTTGTATTATTATATTGGATAAACAACTGAACTACGAAAGTTAACAAGTGGTTCACATGTAGTGGCCCAGTTAGTTATGACGGATATAAAATCGGGCTCTCACGTCTATATCGGATAAAAACAAGTCATTCGGAGATAAGAATCAATCAACCACCAGAACAACGAGATAAAGAAATAGAGTAAATGAGCGCATACCACGTCGGATGTTATTTACGATCATTGCGATAGAACACAGCGATCGCTCATTCGGGCTCAAGAAAGGAGAAGGGAGACGACCTTGAGGCCGTCGATGGGTTGAGCGCAGAATGGAGGTCAAGGTCATTGCGTTGGTCTTGCTGTGCCATGTGACTGTCACCACGCAGAACGGTACGTTCTCTAAAACACCCTTCCCTCCCCTAAACTTCAGTCCCTTACTGACTCAAACCCAAATATATAGGCCTTCATTGTTATTCTTTTCGGGACTGTGTAATATGAGTCACTATGCCTCAAATAAATGGTTAAAATACATCAATTTTGTTTTTCATTATTTTTCTAAAATAAATGTGAATCAACGAGAGCGCTAGTTGCGCGTTACATATCAAAACGTAGGAATGGCTTATATGTGATCGTTTTTTAAACCACTGTTTCAAATAATTGGTACACACATACTTAATAATCAAAATTTGTCATTTATCATATCTAGGTAATCTATGATCGAAAAGTCCTTGAAACAAATCGTTCCTTTTGAAATGCCTGGCAATGAAACATAATGATACTTAAACGTTGTACAAAGTCAGCAAAAAATAATAACCCTTTACTACAGGGATGCTTGCAAAAAAGGTTCATTGCTATTACACGCTTTGATTTACATTTACAATTATCTTCATAAAAAAACATATCTTATTATTAATTAATCATATTTTTCCTTCTGAACACATTAGCGTTTTGCCACAGTTGAAGATGTGTTCCCTAACTGACCGTGTTTTTGTTTTGTTCAAATGAGAAACCTAAGGACGCGACTTGCTCAAAAACACGTACAGAAAGTACTGGTGATTAGTACGTTAGATTTTCTGTTATGAATAAAAAACAGTTTTTGTTAGAGAATATGCCAGAAAGATTCCAATATGTACATTTTATCCAACCAAAATATAAAATAAGCAAAAAAGAAAGTGCCGACCGAAAACTGTTTTTCGAATTGGCGTTGGCAAAGAACCCAATTTTGTAAACAAGAGCGAAAGGTAAGCTGGTTATGACAGACGTCGTGATAAAGTGATACATCGCAGATTGAGCCGCGGGCACTGGGTCATTTTTGAAGGCGTGATGTATCTTCTCGACTGGAATTTGTGATTGAACCAACTTTTCATTTTAAAATATCGTTAATAAAACTTTGATTGCTCAAAGTACTCGGGATTTACTTCGAGTTAGCGTTGATTTCGATTCGACAGCCCATCTATTATACTGATACATTAAGGAGAGGTTTCACGGCATCAGGGCTATGTGAGACCAATGCAAATCCTGCTGTAGATTATCTGGATCCCCGCTGGAAAATTGCTGAATATTTGTATTTCCAAATATATGTTATGAATTTAAATGCAAATAATAATGCAAACCAGGATCATCCTAATATATGATTTTTCAGAGCAACAGCAGGCGTTGAATGGTAAGCTTGGTCCTTGCGATTCGCATATAGCCTCCCCTCCTGCAAGTCTGACGCTTAGATAACTATTAAAATTCGTAACTGAAAATTCGTTATTGATAACAACACCGAAATTTACGATTTTGACGATAAAAAGTTATGATATTTATTTATAACAACATTATTGATAATCATAGCAATGGTAATATTAATAATACATATTTCATTGATAAAAGATATAATAATTAGTATGATTTTAATAATTATATGTATTATCTTAACAATAACAATGATATCTTACAATATACAGCGTTTTAGCATTCAATAGTTATCATCATCGAGCTCAAAGCGCTTTATAACATGATTTATTTTCTAATTGCACCATATAATATATGTGTATTCATATTTGTGCTTTAAGGGATAAATTGTATTGATCTTAAAATATATGTATGAAAACAATGAGAGTGAACTGTGATATGAGTTCTTAAAAACCATGTAACGTCTACACCGATCAGCAAGCCCTTAATTCATAGTGTGACCTTATAATTTAAAAATAAAATTTCCTTCAAATAAATCTTTATTAGAATGATGTTGCATTATCAATCGTGGTTGTTACCTACCCGGAATGATATGTTTTAGAAGCGTTGCTAATTAGAAGTTGTTTAGAACTGCAGGTTTGCATGGTTGTTCATTGTTTATTACATGTTACAATATGTATGTTTATTGCAAACGAACGAAAAAATACTTTGGAAACCTGTTCAATCGTGTAGTCCAGCTTGATTACATTCATTGCGCAGCAACCCATGGGGTTTTATCTTACAGCCAATTACTTGTTTGTCGATGTCGATGAACCTTCTATATCTTTAAAGAAGAAAACAATGAAAAACAAAACAATTATACAAATTCACCAATCATTCATGAAAGTACCATATGGCGCTTAAAATACTAAACAAATCATGTTGCTATGCGTTCTCGGTTACCAGGCAGCATCGGGTCATTTCGCGAGCTCTACGAAAGGGTTCCTCTGAAGAAGCTGTCTGCATTGCCGCACGCCTTCTTCTACGACAACCCAGGTGAGTTTGCAGTGTCAACTATAAGTTGTTTTCAGTTATCAAATTGTATAAAACATGATTGAAATAAAGGCTTCCGCGATATTCATCGCCACTAAAAGCGTTTTAATAAAATAGATTAAATGTGAGAGAAAGGAAAAAGAGAAAGGGTGTGTTTCCACGGCGGAAAATACAATAGTTTTTTCACAATTTTCTTTATAAGAATTTGAAATTATCATCTACGTCCTATAAAGAAAACAGTGAAAAATTACTACTGTCTTTTCCGCCGTGGAAACACACCCTTAGCCCTCTTCGCGCAGGTGCATTAACGAATTATATTTAATATGCATTACTTTTGTAGACAAATATTGAAGCTATCAGTTAAATTGTAATGTTTTATTTTTTATTATTATTATCATTTATTTATAATGTATGATTATTATTAGTTCTTTCCGTGTCATCCTCTTTGAACCCCCTCATTTCAACGCAGATGCGGAGGCATGTGCGGAGAAGTGCGTCAAGGAGCAGACGTACCTGTGCAAGTCGTTCGACGTCGACAACGTGAGACGAGCGTGTTATTTGTTCTCGGTCGACCACGAGGACACGGATGTGTACTTTGTGGATGACGCAAATGTCGATCACTATCAGAGTAGGTAGTTAAATGAACGTTTGGTTTGATAATTGAAATAATTTACTTACCATTCAGTGTGAATACGACTGCTGGTGAAAGTTTACTAATTAATTTCAATGTTTCCTTTTGGATATATGCACTGCGCTGAGCCCTACACATTCATTTTTGCATCACTATTTATTGTTATTCAAAAACCTTATTTAACATAAATATATTGATATAAAAATCGGGACCGAGTTGCCCAAATAGCCTTCACACATAAACTTCGTTCATACCCATTCGCATTCATACTCATACCCATAATGCATTGCAACCCTATCCAGGTGCCTACACGCGGTTATTCGACCTCACGCCCGGCCACCGTCTTCACACCTGGATGAATTCGCAAAAGGAAAACCTCTCAGTGGAGCAGTGCAGCCGATTATGTGTGCTCGAGACGCGATTCAAGTGCGAATCGTTCAACTACGATCCGCGGCTAAGAGTCTGTCGCCTAACTGAGTATTCGGAGAGTGAAGGTTATGGGCTCACGGTTGATCCGACCATTGACTTTTATAGAAGAAAACCAGGTAGGTACATATATTGATAGTATGTCGTTATTTTTGCTCTGGGATGTGTGATTGGGTGAGGTAAATAAGAAGAGAGCGAGGACTGTTGATCCCTTCGTAGACTTAAAATTTACGAACGTGACGCATAACGAGGAAATACTGTTGTCATTAACATCCTGATTGCGGGCGGAGAAAGTGTTTGAGTTTTGTATATTCAAAGTTATATATTCATTAAGTATATATATTTTGATGAGAGTGATAACATGTCCCCCATACTAATATGCGCCTCCTTCCATGTTTACAAAATCCAGAAAGCGCCCTTCGTCACTTCATCAACTTCGGCCAGTCGGCCTTGAAGCCGCTCTCCGACCAAAACATCTACGATGACTCGATTTCCGGTGAAACGCTCGACTCATGCGCAGAAGCATGTGCGCGGCAGACGAGATTCCACTGCGCCAGCTTTGATTATATTCACGAGGTATGTGTAGATGATAGAAGTATGTTCAGGCATAAATCCGGTATTATTGCTCACTATTGAAAATTCGGTATTATCGCTCAGAATTCACATTTATTTTTTGTTGCGGTGACTTTTCAAAAATGTGTTTTTAAGAAATTATTCTCAAAGCACAACGTGTTAAAACTTTCAAAAATGTGTAGGTTTCACGAAACTCCAATTTGCATATAAGAAGATAATCTAAACAATCTCGACAACGTAAAACGCTTAATTGATATCATTTGTTTTTTTTTTCGGTTTCAGGGTGAATACAGTCTGTGTCACATGAGCAAATACATTGCGGCCAATGTTCGCGGACTCATGCGTGTTCCCAACCAGCGCGTCAACCACTACGAGCGAATCGGTAAATGACATATGTATTGTTACATTAACTTCAGATATATACAGATGTCATCTTAATATTTCATTTACTTATTATAGCCCATATACTTGTTTAAAAGTACATGTAGCTAGAGTATTATCGTTCCCTCGGATCGTCAATCTGTCAGATGTATTATTGCTATTTGGTCGCATTAGTTTTTCCTATTTCCTATAGCCATTGATAGATGGTATCAAGCGTTTTCTAATTTAACAATTTAACATTCAACCAACCTCGCTTCTCACTTTAGAAAACGAGCTGCGCTACTTCTACGCGACACCCTACTCGGTGTTACTAGGCAACGACGTCAAGACATTCAGCTTAGTGACGCCCGCTCGGTGCGCGCGCATGTGCATGCAGGAGGAGGGCTTTGTGTGCAGGTCCTTCGATTACTCGGTCAGTGACACCAAACATCTATATAGACCTTTATTGCATTATTTTTAGCAACAACGTTTCCCTATATTTACTAGTTTGTTATAAATCATTATCGCACCAAAATCGTGCAGCCTCAACAAACATATCAATGATTTCCAAATTATTCATAAATAAAACTTATTTAAATCATGATTAAGAACATATTTAGAATAAACATATGGAACTGTTGTAAAATACACAGCTTATAGCTCGAAAATTCATGATATAAACTACTGGTAAGATATAATTACTCATTTTCAGGTTGAAGAGGGAAAGTGTTTACTCAGCGACAAAACGGGAAGCGACGTCGGAGGCCTTTATAACAATCCAGCCATCGAAATCCACCATTTTGAAATGAAACCCATTTTAGGTAAGTTAGTTCTTTTTCGTTGCCTTAAACTCGATCAATAAATAGGTCTATTCATTATTGAATTACTCATAAGCATATGTACAAAACTTAATCCTCGCTAATTCCTTATCTTAAAAAAAAAACATTCCAAATATTGAAAAACTTTCACAATATATGTTTCTGTATAAATCCTCAGGTAACAACGTTTGATTTTGCATTCCTTTCAAAACTACAGAAATATAAACAAAACAGATAATATTGTTTGAGCATATTGTGAAATGCGAATAGATGAATAGGTACATGTATATATGATTGCATATCTTATATTTTAACCATATAGAATGCGGTGCAAATCTAACCGGTCCGAGCGGCGATCTTGCTTCTCCAGGCTGGCCGCGAAACTATTCGCATCACGAGGAGTGCACCTGGAACATCACGGTTCCCGAAAATAAGGTAGGTGGGTGTGGTAATGGTTGTATGCTGCTAATGAATTCCTTATGAGCAAATATATTTTGATACATGTATCTGCAGGAAATCACAAACTGAAATCGATTTAATAAATCTTTATACTCACTTTATGTTACTTGACAACCATGAATGAAATATGCAGTTTCTGCATAAGGAAGCACAAATTATGTCATATATTATTCTCTCGTAACAGAAATAACACAAAATTTGTTGCTCCCTCGTTCAGATCATCAATCTCCGCTTCACACACCTTTCCCTTCACGGCGCCGACACCTCATCCTCCTCAATCAGCGGTTCCACATGTGACACATCGTCATCACGTGACGGCATTATAATCGAGGAGCAGGGGAAGAGGTCATGTGTGCAGCCTAATATGCTGAGTTATGCGACGACGAGCAATCAGGCGCTTATAACGTTTAGGACTAATCATGAGAAGGATGCCCAGGGATTTAGGGCGTTCTTTACCTCAGGTACATAAGTGTTCTCTGTGATTATTTCAAAAACGTCCGCATACTTTACTGAAGTCCATATCCTCTTCTTTGCTCCATTACACAACTGGATATCCAGTAACGACCATAGTTTCATTTTTTTGCTTGAAAAGCAACAACGTCTACGTTCTGAGTGTTGTTTCTTAATTATATACGTTGAATAATATTTGATGACGATGATGATTATGAATCTTTCCTCTTAAATACAGACTGGACCTGCAACGCCCTACTAACCTCCGCCCCCGGAGGCTTTGCCTCACAACATTGGCCCGACCCTTACCCATTCTTGATTTTCTGACAATAGCTCATTAATATATAGCACATACATGTACCTATCCAACCTATCTCTATAACCTAGATTGGAAGTGCAACGCCCTGCTAACCTCGATGCCATGCTCGTAGCCCATATATGTATCACTATTCACCATTTCTCTCTTGTTTTTCAGATTGGACTTGCAACGCCCTTCTCACATCGGCCCCCGGTGACTTTGCCTCCCCACACTGGCCCGACCCCTACCCGACCTCCATGCTCTGCTCCTGGCGCATCCGGGCGCCCGAGGGATTCCGCGTCAAACTTTACTTCACTTCCTTCCGCCTCGAGACGCATGCGCTGCGGCATTGCAATGAACGGGTTGATCATGTGACTATTAAAGATGGCGGATCGGTCAACGCGCAGGAGATAGGTATGGATATAGAGGCGATATGAGGAGTTGCGTGCATCTACATGTATGTGTTAAGTGCCACTTATGCGATAGAAATTGCTGTGGTTGATATCAACTTTTAAACATGGATTTAAAATTACGTTACAATTTGCAATACATTTTTTCGAAACATGTGAAGTCTATTATTATTGAGTCTTTCATATATTTATATGTGATAAAGAATTGTTTATCATGCCCTTAGCTGCCTAATTCAAAGTTTCAATGTTTATCTTAGCTAATAAATAAAGCTCTCATTATTTACCAGTTGCCAACTTCAAATTGAGTATATAGAATGAGGTCTCCACTTTAGCAAACAAACACATGACGTTTAGACAACTATGAGGGCAAATGAAACCTTGTTATTATTTCAGGTATGTTCTGTGGCGAGCAGATTCCCTTCGACATCAAATCCTCATCCTCAGACCTCTTCGTGCAGTTCTTCTCGGACTCTGACCGAACCCAATCGGGATTCCACGCGACCTTCGTATTCGAACCCGCGGCCTCGTCCCCGGCTGACCACAAGCCCCTCGTGCCGCCTGAGGGAGAGGGAGATGTGGTGGATTTGGATCAGGATGGCAAAGAGGAAGAAGGGGAAAAGGGAGATGGAGAGGATGAAGTGGGGTCGAAATCGGTTGAGGAAGAGGGGAAGGCGAGTGAGGAGAAGGAGGAGAAAAGTGAGGAGGAAAAGGGTGAGTATGAGTTTAAATGAAGTCGGAAAACCAATGACGATAATTACTTATTGTACTTAATAAACATGGATAGTTAGCATATTTTTCAATCATTATTTATATCAACATCATCGATTTTATTGGTAAGCTAAATGTATAAAGAAAATTCGAATGTATGTTTCAAATTTAATTTTAGTTAACATTTTTACTAGGAACAACCTTGTTAAATATCGACACATGTTAAAGCATAATTTGAATCAGGCATATCCAACCGTTTCTACATTGACAGAATCAAGCCTCTCCGGTGAAAAGGAATTTCATCGCGGTGGGGACAAACCCGCAATCGCTCAGGATCGACACTACAACCAACTGACGGCCGAGTATAAATCAGCCATGTGGGCGGTTATTACGCTCCTTATCATTCTGCTCTGTGCTGTTTCCGTTGTGTTGTTTCTGGTGTGGCGTCATTACAAGTGAGTTTGGCGCCCATAATACACCATGCATATGGTTAGCATTTAACATATGTCGTTCCTTAGACCTCTACAGCATAAGTGCATAGGATTAAATCGTAATTTGGCAACGCATGTCTTACGTTTGGTAAATCTTAGTTAAGCTTCCTTTTTTTAGTTTAAAAGTACGCACGATAGAAGGCGTGACGAATATTAGTTTGATAACGAAGTAGTTTGAAAACTAGGACCGTACCGCATTGATATTTGCCACCTTAACTTAATATGTTTTGAAGACTTAATATCTGAACTATTCATTTCCAGGCGCAAGGTGAGGCATATTACAGAGATGGTACAAGAGGAGCCGCTTTTGGAACACGAGCCCCTCACCGTCACATACCAGGTCAAACCAAAGTAAGAACGTTACACAAATATTCATTTGAAGGGATCGTTCAACTTATTTTGTACAGGCGCGAATTTAGAGGGGCACACGGGCACGCGCCCTATGTAATACAAAAATAAATAAATTGGCGCCCCTCCCGGTTCGGTCTGATATTTTATGCTGTGGGCGCCCCCAGGTTCAATATTTTCTGGATCCGCGCCTGCTGTATGAGTATTTTCTTACGATATCATAGCTCAGGCTGTGTTCCTGATATAAAATTTGCTTTCGGACACTCTTAATTATCATTTTTAGATCAAAAGCTTCATGTATGCTTTAACAAAGTACTAAGCTGTAAAATCCGCAAATGTCCTAAAGTGAGGGTTGAAATTAAAATGGATGTCCATTTTCGTTGCCGCTATAATGTTATACGTCGCTCTGCAACTTATTATTAAAAATATGATCATCAAGGCTTTATTATCTGCAATCTTTTCGTTTACGAAAAATGCAGGTATTGCGATCGCTTCACTTTTTAGGGCAAACAACCCCTTCTGTTTTGTAGCACCTTTTTCTATATGTTAAAAACGTAATAACACTATAATATATATATGAGTGTATTGCAAATACACTGAATATGGAGAATAGGTGGTTTAGAATCGTGACATTATATATTTTAATAACATTATTTAGATTTGAAAGCCATCACCTCTTGAAATTAATGCATTTAGTTTTGTCCCGCTGAAAACCACTATAAAGCCCTCTCGCGCTGTGATTCGTTACGCAATCAATTAAACGTACCAGAGGGGTGGAGCTTCGTGGATTGAGTGACAGCACTCTATTGATGTAGGGTTGTACATGAGTAGATGCGCTGCTAAATCAGTCACTGTGACACATAATCAATAATCACTGTGTCGAGTTCCTACATGTATATTAACGATTTTTTTTTTAAGTGGAGGTGCAGATCGCAAATAATATTAAATCAAGATTGGAAATTGATATTAACATGACTTTTTCATTTAAATATATACCAAAACATATAAATCTCTCTATAATAAGGAATTTCATAAAACAAAGTCATGAAAAAT
>LQRL01066456.1:0-15084 GCA_001703475.1 Hydroides elegans | reverse complement strand
CAAAAGCCCTCCCGGTCAAAAGCCCTCCCGGCTAAAAGCCCTCCCATTTTTGCAAGGTAGGCTAAAAGCCCTCCCGGCTAAAAGCCCTCCCATTTTTGTACGGTCAAAATGAAATATATCATATAGTATATTATATATTGATATACTTGTTGTGTGTATAGCATAGAGCGGGTTCCATGGATTATGTTAATCCCATTCTGATCGGTCCATTCATTGCGGTGGACCGAGGTTCCTTTGTGACCGTTATCACCAACGGATAACATGGGGATCAGGGATCAGAGGATTAACGCACCAATGTGAACAGTGACCATGCATGTTATTGCATGATTAACACGTTTTGAGTTATTGAAAATATACAAACAAAAATAAAAATATAATATACTATTTTTCATTTTTACCTTGCAACAATGGGAGGGATTTTAGCCGGGAGGGCTTTTGACCGGGAGGGCTTTTAGCCTACCTTGCAAAAATGGGAGGGATTTTAGCCGGGAGGGCTTTGACCGGGAGGGCTTTTGTCCTACGACCGTTTTTGCTACATGTATACAATATGTTAGGGCACCCTTCATCCGCATCTGTTTGTTATATATTTTCTGCTTTATCAAAACATTCACGTAAAAACTACGTACGCTCCTCCGGGTAAATGTCCGAGCATTGCAATGCCTTGGAAGATTAATTAAATGCAAATAAAGACGATTGAGTATTAATATTGGTCTGGTTGTCCAAGTCTTTCTTCTCAGGTGAAACTAATTGCGTGTTCCTAGACATTCTTGCTCTCACCTGTAAATTATTCAGACAAAGTATTTGGTTTATTTTTCTCTCTATTGTTTTATCATTTCTCATTTTTGTCCTTTCAAAACACGTTTTACACGTTTAAGACCTGTCATACATATATATCATATTTAAAACACGGTTCCCGTCATTGTGCCGATGCTTTCATTTTTCATTTATTACAAGCGCCTAAACATGCAATAGACCCTATTCGTATCTGGCCCCGATTACATAGCACTATTTCTTATCCATGAAATCGCATGCAGCCACAGGTTTTAATTTTGAAAAATAAAGATTTTGAAAAGATTCACACAAAACAGCAGTGAACATCGCAACTTGTGATTTAAAATGACTTGTTTAACAAATAATCAAGGCCGAACTATGTTAAACAATTACACTCACCTCCATTTACACTGAGTGGATTTGCGAAATTCGTATGTCCTCCTCCTCCAGCCACTGTCCTCCCATTGCTACCACTCATGCCTTCAAGTGAAATCATTAGATATCATTATATATTGTTATTAACTTCAGAATATGGTAAAGGTAGGTGGTGCTTTATTTATTTATTTTAGGAAAAACAACCCCCCCCCCCCCTCCCACCCGACTTTCATTTTTGAAACACCCCATTTAACGTCAGAACAGGGTTAACTTTCCAATGAAATCGAGGGGGATAGTTTTTTTATAAATGATAGGGGAGAATTGTGAAAAAAGGAAAGGCATTTTTTCAGAACGGTCCTTTTCCATATGCTTCCTTAATCTATCCATATTCATTATGGATTGTCATATCTTCATTATGTATGGTTAATTTATCTTTTGTTAAAAAACATAAGCACAAACTACATTTGAAAAAAAAATAAACAACAAAGCATTAAAAACAAAAAGAACATATTGAAAGTACCTTCGTTATACTGCACGGCGGGTGTCGAGCGAGACAGGCGTTCAATTTGGTTCAAAAGGCGCCGACGCGTGACGTAGAAGAGCACGCATGCGCAGACGAGAGCAATGAGTGCAAGGACGAAGAAGACAGCGAGCGCGGCCACCGTGCCCTCGTTCTTGTAGTAGTAGTTCTTCTCTTCTATGTGCGCTGTGAAAGAGAGATTCATTTATGGTTATTAAGGGAGAAGAGGAGGTTATTCCTTATTATACGGGACGGCAGGGGCCGAGCGGGACAGGCGCTCGATTTGGTTCAAAAGGCACCGAGTAGTTGTTCTCTTCTATGTGCGCTAAGAAAAGTTAAGCGATTCACTTAATTCATGCACCATTTGCACTATTGTGTGAACAAATCTATATTTATAACTAGGTCGAATTGGTATCCTGACGTGCATGTTATAAAGTGGGTATCATTCAGACACTTGGTTGGTTATTCTCAACAGTTCTAAACAGCAACGGGCGATAATAATGTATTTAGTGTATTTAGGAGTACATTATAGATAATATAATATAACATTTCATTATTCAAAATGATTAAACATTGTTAAGAGTATATTTATTAAAGTAACCAAATTATGGTGTAAATCATCATTTCTCTCTATCTTTCTACAAAACAAACACACAGCATTTATGATGGACAGTTACAGAATATAATTGGTATTCAAATAGACGTCAAACAAGTGATAAAGACTTCTGTACCTTTAACCATTATGATTAATGCAATTCCTTGTTACTTACTTGTGCCCGTATTCCCGTCCTTATCCCCACAGCTGCCGTCACCACCTTTCACTTCTACATGCAACTGGCACCCTTGAGGTGTAAAACTCGGTTGTAAAAGCAATCTTTGGAACTCTCGAATCCAGGAACCAGCTGCTTCGGTGCAGATCTCGTGGAGGGTGTTCTGGACGCAGTCAAGCTGGTCATTTGCATACCTCAAAAATGGAAAAACAAGAGGAATGAAAAAAGTCCTAATTGACGGGAAATGGAGAGGATTGATGAGTAAAAGGAATATTCCATAGGTCGAATAGGAGGTCAACCTCCCCTTATTCGTCTTACACTTTTGTCGTCAGACAGTTACTGTAGAAGATTGACACTATTGGACAGTTCCGACGCTTTGCTCAAATTCTTTTATGCATCAGTTCATTATCTATACTGGAATGTGAACACTAAAAGATGTTAACTAACATGTGAGCATATTTAAAATCAACTTTTAAAGGATTATAAGACCACAGCATAACACATTTCTCTGTAGCCACATACTTGCAAACTAGAGTTCCAGGCGAAACCCCGTGATATAGATCCATTGTTGCCACATTCTGATTGAAGGTGTCGTTGCATTTGGTTCCTTCTGATATCACCCATTCGCTTTGCATGCAGGCGTAGTGCTCTCGGTAGGCTACAATAAAAGTTTAATGATGAATTCGATACTAGATCATCGATATCAGTCAAAGACCCATATGGTTCCTTTGAGTTCACCCTAATAACGTTTAAGTCTATGCTAGATCATGGTTATCTGTAAAGGGCTCCACTAATTTTTATCGTTTTGGGCAAGTTCATATGGAATATGCCATTAGGTTACCACATACAACTCCCAACTGAGCATTCCTTGCTCTAGAAGGCATGTGTGCCTTAATTTGGAACCAAATTAGCTTGGTAAGCTTTAGTCTATGCGTTTCCCCATGGTTGACTTAAACGCAGGGGCTTCTGATAAGTAATATGCCCTCGTTTAAGACGTTCTTTAGATGTGATAGTTGCTTTATCCGATATCGCACTGATCCAAGAATAGTATTCTATCCTTTTGCACTCCATTTTAATTTTATACATTTGACGATTTTCAGGACCATTTACCTTTCCCGTTTTCGAGGCAAATGAAATCGTAGGCATCGCGAATAGAGAGCAGTTGAATCTGCGAATCTGAATGGCACTTGTAGAGAAAGTCTTCCAGACAATCGAAAGAAGCTTCGATCTCCCTGCAATCATAAGAGCAATATATCGTTATTTTCATGCGAAATGGGAAAAGGGCAAAACTATTTTCATAGAAATTTCTATAGAAAGAGTAGTTGACAAAATCATAACCTGTGCAAAATGTGTTGTTTCCATTTTTTATTCGAGTAAAAAGCGAATCACTTTATTACAGTTGTTATTTTTGAAATATTTCAGGTGTCATGAATCGATAAAATCAATATCTGCCCGCCCAAGGGACATCTTTAACTCAAAATATACACGTAGACGTCCCACTCGGCAAACAACCTCCTCAGGACGTCCTTATCTCGTAGTTTTACGTCACGACGTCCGCGACTTAATTAGGAGGTTGTTAAGATGTCAAAAACGAGACGTCCCAGCAAGGTCATTAAATGACGTCAATATTTATGACGTGACATATTTACACGTCCAGAGTGCGTCAATAATCAGACGCTGTAAGGACGTGCGATTAATGACGTCCTAGTAACGTTGCAAATTTGACGTCCTATTGACGTGCCTATATGACGTTGAAAGGACAAAATATTTGGATCCGGACGTAATCTGACGTTCTTAGGACTACATTAAAAGACGAACATATCGAAAAAAACTTATTGTTTAAGAGCATTGCGAATACCCCTCCAAAAATTGAAAATTGTGATTTTTGACCACTCACAGTAGGAATTGTATGATTTCAAAATATAATATGATAGTCGAGATGAATATCTATCATATTCTTCAAAAATGTATATATATGAATATTTATGTATAAAATGATTTTGATATTTAGATGAAAATGTGCATGCAATAAATATTACGTCCGATAAAAGGCCGTCCCTAGTTCGTCCCATCACGGACCAGTTTAGAACGTCGTATTTATAGTTTTTTCGGACGTCTTTTATGCACGTCATATGGATGTCAGATATTGACGGCGATGCGACCTCTAAAAAATACGTCCGGCAAACTTTCATACACATTTGACTAATGAAACTCCGGGAATGTGTAATTAATTCGTTTTTGCAACCATTCATGATTAAATGTGATTTTGTTATGAAATTTAAAAAAATAATCCAATATGAAAAAAATGAGTTGAGAATGTAGAAGAAATATATAAATGACAAAATACATTTTTCAACCAAAATATTTTTTTTTAAATGGATTAATTGTCCGTGCTACGGGCGAAAAAATGTATACTTTACAATAATTGAACATTTAAAAAGGTGTATTACAGCGGTCAACACCCAAAAAATTAAAACGTTTTTTTTTAATGCTATCATGGCATTCCGAATATCTAGCAAGGCATTAACAAAAACGTATCACGTTTCATACTTCAAAAATAAAATAATAAAAAGCTTGAAGGATTCCGTTCAAGGCTGTTCAATGACTAAAATTGACTTTTGTAAATATATCTGAACAACTATTCTTATTGATTGTCCAGTTAAATAGTTATTATAAGATATTATGCCTTTCTGGGATAAGCATTTGTATAATGATTAAGAGCTAGGATTCATGATAGTTTATATAACCACTCGGTTTACTCGAACTTACTGGATAAACATGTTTGTGCAAGGAACCTCATCGGGTTAAAGCCAAAATAAACACTTTAAGGGAAACTTCGTGATGACTTTAAAAGGCCAAACATGTATTTTATTGTTGTTTTAAGATGATTTTACAACTGTTGTTAAACTTTCGACGCGTGAAAACGGGACCCTGGAATATGTATGTAATTAAATTGCGTACAAGAATACTTTTCAAATGAAATACAACTTTTTGTTTGAGAATATCAAATGTTATCTCTTTTAATGTTTTTGCTTATTTTCCTATTTAACCATTTGTGTTATTATTTATTATTCTTAAGTTGATTGTTCAACAAATATACTGCTCAAAACAATTAAAGGATCAGATTTGAGGGTGCGGCTGGTCTGGGAAAACTTAATATTGTTTTGAAAAATAATTTCAAAAGTACAGACAGATATATTTGCTAATATGTGATACAAAAAAACTAGATATTGAAACTCTTACCAGCTTTTATTGTCCAACAAAAACGATACCCCCAAAATCAAAATGATAAATCCGATCGAAGAAAATTAAAAATGGGAATTAAAACAACAACAGCTCAGTTAAAATGTTCGAAATGATACCTAAGCAACTGGTATGGCCACATCCAGCCTCTAAATACCCTGGGCCATGCTGAGTATCAACATACGAACACTTAGCTGAGGCATAACCTCTCATTCCACCATGAGTGCCTGAGGTATCTCCGGTAGTGTCTGTGGAGGTTGTTCGCGCTTTCTGATACTTCTTTCCTTAAAATCGCAACAGTGTTTGATGATATTTAAATCTTTGCCACCCTTTGGCTAGCTCATAACCTCGATTCCGGCCTCCGTGGTATACCCTTGCACCACGCGAGCAACATCGGGACATGCATTATAACAAATTCATTACCAAATGATCCATCAGAAGGTCTAACAATCGGTTCGACAATGTAGTCCAGTGATCTTATTGCAGTAAATAACCCTCCATTAATGCCATGTAGCTCGGTACGACCATCGAAGCAAAACCCCTCCTTTACCATGACTGACTCTCACAAGTATAGGTCATATTGCATGTTATTGCATGTTGTTACCGTCATTGAAGCGCTCTCCCTGGTGCCTCCACACTGTGACACGTCGATCACATGTCGAAATGTTGAACCTGCTCTGGGCCATAAACAGTACTGTATACCAGTGCCGTACATGCTACCCTACATGGTCTAGGGCATATGCAATGCAGGCGCTGTGGTGTAACTGAGTCAAAATAGGGGGGAAAGCTGACATTCTTGCTCCCAAATTGTCCTCGTTCAGTCGATTACGTGTCGTTTGCTCGGAAAATTGCACATCGGTACCCCGTCGAAAGTCCATTTAGATCGGTCGCGCAGTAGCGACGCGGCTGCGAAGCGCTTTTAAACTAATATAGCGGTCAATCTGAGGTGTCTTCATGCGATGAACGTCTTGTCCGGGTCTTCGCGTATATCCAGAAGTCTCCCAGACACGTGTCCAAATGAACAAAACGACAATTTGAGAAATATCGAAACGTTTTGTAACCTGGCCCTGATACTGGCCATTCTCCGATATTTTTCCAATTCTTGCAGTATAAGGTTCTCTAAAATTTCTTAGAACTGCATAATTTTGTTCTAATAAACACACAAAACCGTAATTCTAATAAAAAAATGACATATTGACAGAATATTCCATAAAATAAAACGCGGTTGATATAAAAAGTCATTCTTGAAATGGGGGTACCGTGATCTATTGAATGTTTAACACCTTCCATATTGCTGTATAGAACTTTTATCCAAAGTAATTTATTTAAGCATAAACAAGGAACAATATATATAAAAATTGAGACCAAAACCCGTCCAGGGAGGCCGTATACCCACCAACCCTTTCCCCGATCCTTTAAGTGTTTTGAGCAGTATATATCTATTTCATTTCTTTCTTAATATTGCATTGTTTAAATCGTTACTGTATAATCAAATATATTTCTATTACATTTTTTTTTCTTATTATTATTATCATTATAGTTACTTTCATTATAATTCTAACTATAGTTATCATCCAAGATATTTGGAGCCATCACGGGCAGTGCACAGGTCATGCTTTATGCTCATTTTATAATAGCATATACGAAGGGTACCCCCACGACACATTTTTCAAAAAGCTGTCTAATCGCCATAAAACAACATCACAATTATGAACGACAGCAAAACAATTGTTTTTGCACACCGCATTTTACAAAAAGGTGTTCACCTTTTCCGAGCCAGCTGGGCTGTTTTTCCTTTGGAACTAAAAAGGAACACCTTTTGCGAAAATTGAAATGTTGAATTTAGCCAAATTTGTTATCAATTTTAGCAAATAACCGTTTATTAGACAATTGCTTGCACGTTTAATCAATTTCGAAATAATTATTTACAATACTTATTGAGAAAATTGACAAAATATCAAAAAAGGTGTTCCTCAAACTGCTCAAACCTCCAAGCTAAAAAATGTTTTCTATAAATTACCTAGTCAGCTGGAATTTAGTGAGGAACACCTTATCTGGGGAACAACTCGTGAGGTGCCCTTCATATACCTTTATATAGATCATAAAGTTCTACTCACGGACAGTGTTCGGCGAGAAAATCTGGATCCATCGTAGGCACGACGCCTGTAACCACGGTTGATGATATCTAGAGCCATCACGGCAGTGGCCATGTCATATTTTATGCTCAATTTGTAATGCGCAACAGTATAAATTATCAGGCTGAACCAGGGGCGCAATTTTTTTTGTCTTACATATAAGGGCGAACAGGGGGCGTGCGCCGGGTGCGCCCCTCTTAATCCGCGCCTGCCTATACCTTAATATAGTTCATGTAATTTTACTTACGGGCAGTGTTCAGCTAGAAAATCTGGATCCATCGTAGGCACGACGCCTGTAACCACGGTTGTCATGTAGCCCTGTGTAGTCAGTGATAAACACGTATCTACGCTTTCTCGCGTACAATTGACGTCGCCCAATGCTAAAACGCAATGAAAAACAACAATAATACCATGTAGTCGATTTGATTAAGAAAACAATTATTGTTCCATCGACTAGAGTGAGAGCACGTTTTTCGGTTAACAACTGTTTTTTTTTCTACCATTTAAAGCGTCCGTTTTAGATCAGCCGTACGTAATGTTAACCGTTTAGCGTCGCTTCTTAATCGAACGCAAGGAATGAGTGATAATGGTAGTATTTCACTCAGCATGACATTAAGGACCGTCAAAATGAATGACATTCATATCTGGTTCCGTATTAATGAACACGACCGACAAAGTTGGATGAAATAAGACCGTCTATCCGACGTCTTCGTCAAAAAGGATTGTCAAATAACGTTCATGTTTCTTCCTTCAATTCCGAAAATCATTTTTCAGTGGACCCTTTTTCAGTAGCATACGATTTAATTAAAATGTTACACATAAAATGATGATTCATAATGGATATCTGGATTGTTACTGACTTAAACATGTACTTGTTATATCAGAGATGTTAGGGTTGAATACGAACAGTTCATTGAAATGGGTTTAAAATGATTAAACTATTTTTTTTTTTGGTCTTCAGCCAAAAAGGATTAAACATTTATACACACCTTGTGGACTCATTGATCCAATGACAAATAACCATATTAAGTTGGAAGCTGCCATACTGGATCGTTGCATTGCCTGTATGGTTATAAAATGATTCATAATACCAATATGAAATAATTTGATTTATATTAGAATAAGTGTAAGTATTTAAAATATATTATTGTGCTTCCATGAGGTCGTTGGGTTTAACCATACGGGAAGCTTCTTCGAGCCTTTTCAAAATAACCCCCATTTTCCAATGTGTTCTACTTGTAAACCCAAAAGCCCAACAAAAAAGCTCGCTTCGTTTTTAAAAGCGTGGCACGTTTTGGAATTTTCATATGGAATACAAGACTTTGTTATGAGAAAAATGCTGGAAAATGCTTTCCGTGTGGCCAGGTCCTTATTCTTTCTATCGTTAGAAGTTTAGAGAAAAAGGTAATTTTATTTCAAATATAACATATATTGAATTCTACATAATATATTTTGAATCGCAGGCAATATCATTTGAATATCAATGTACATATACATGTATGTCCTGTTACCATACTTGGAAAATTGTTATTTAACTGCATTAGTTGGAAAGAGACCTTGATATGTTTATTTGTTTATTCAATTCAACCTTCAGTTTCTTCGAAAAAATGATAACACCTTTTGGCCCACTTTATCATAGTTTTATTGCCCAAACTACTTCGGCATGTTCATAAAGCACTTCTTTTCACTTATAAATATCAAACAGGTCAGATTGCTACAAATTACAGTGAAACATGACAAAGTGACATAGCAAGAATCGAGTGAAAAAATATTAATTTAACATTCTTATTTGCATGCTAAGTGCGAAAGTCTTCTATTAATTAGATTAAATCTTAGAAAATTATATGGCTGCCATTTATCATCAACCTTCAAAGGCAGTTTATTTGAAGTTATCTTTACGAGCTGTAACACTTTTTCCAAAAGCTATTTTAATTTTAAAAATTTGCCCATCAACAAATATTTCCTTGATGAACTACTACGGGTCGAGGGGATGCGTTGAGCTCCTATTTTAATATTTTTTAAGAACAAACGCTTATTAGAGTCTATGATTTTGGAATCCGTCAATAATGCAATCAAACATTTAAGATTATCTGATGTCAGATACTTTATTATGCAATTTATGATAGTTGTTTACCTACATTTTGAGTTTACTAGCACTTATTTCAAATATCAAATCAACAAAGCATGGCAAATGCATTCGGGCCTTGCAACATTGGACGAGTTTGACCAGCTTGATTCGTAGTAGATTCTAGTTGCAAAATACTGTCACTATATTGTAATAGGAAAATTCAAACCACATTTGTTTATAAAACACCGAGCGACGAGCGTTTTAATAGCGTTTTACTTTTCCCGTAAGCAATACCTTGGAAAACGTGTAACGTTGTACTGTCCGATTTTAATAATATATTTGAAGCAACCAGGCATTATTATTTTCATGTATTGATGCATTTGTTGAAATCTTTTACTGTCGTAACATCTTATTAATTAAATCCAGGGGGAATTATATAAACTTAGTTTTATTGAAATAAAAAGATTAATGAATTAAACTTACCTTTAATGTGATATGTCTTATCTTGTTAGGATGACCTATCTTCTCGATTTATTAATTATTTATTTATTTAATCCAAAGTATTTGATATTGAAACGCAATTTTATTTTCAAATCAAAATTAATGCGTTTTCAAATATCTTATTATTATTTAATGTATCATATACAAATGCATATTACAGTTTGGCCCTTTTGCTGAAAAAAAGTTTGCTATTTTTTTATTTTATGAACCAGGGCTTCATTCTATTCAGCCAACAATTAAAATCCCTTTGTGTGATTATGTGTGCCATACAATAACATAATAACAGTTTTCTCCCAGCATAACTGTTATGAAATCATACCGCTACAATAACTCCATTTAATAGGAAGATATGCTTTGGGGCAAAAGCTAAGACGGAAAAAATACGTTAACAATCTAAAGGGCATCATTGACTTTTATAAAGCAATGTACGCTGAATCATTGAAATATTATAGATGCTGTATATATCAATCAAGGAACATAAAGCCCTATCATTGAAATCTTGAAGTGACATTAATTTGCGAAACGTGTGTGATTATTTACACTACAGTCATCGCTAATGTAAAGTTCGTGCAAATATTGAAAGGGTAGTACTACAGGGTGTATGTTCAGGTAGCTCAATCAATTAAAGGGATTAGTAAAAATAGGTTTCCATATGTAACCGAAAGACAATAACAATAAAATAAGCTTGCAAGCCACCTGTTCAATGGACTTAATGTATGTTTAATGTGTATTTATCCTAGCGTATCAAACAGATTACAGCTTTATTTTTAAACGAAGGATAATTATGGAACTGTAACTATTCAAAACCAAATTATTTCATAAACATTATCATATATTATTAACATTATTGATTTGAAAAATATCAATCCTATATGATAACATTTTAATGGCAAGTATATAAACTAAAGCTTTTAGGGATTTTTTTCTGATTTTACGAAATACAATTATTAACTTAAAATATAAAACTTTTATGCAGCGCCAACTTTCCTTTTAATATAATATTTCGGAAGATACATAAAATGTCATCTTGATCTGTGCCATTTAGTTCTGCGCATATATCCCCATATTGGGCGACATTTTTTATGGACTTTTATTTTTATTTTATTAAATTTAGATCGCTCAAAATATGAAAGCCGACTTACTATATAAGGCTTGGTTTACGAGTAATTTGATATATGGATCGAGTTAATTTTCACCAACTTATAACAACTATTTGAAAAACATGAAAATATCTAAGAATTTCTTTCTAAACTCGGCTTTAAAATAGGCTAATGTTCGTAACGAACGAAAGTGAATGCAACGGCTTTAATCACACCTCAAGACCTTCAATTATTATTAGTTTCAAGGGGAATCAGTAAAAATGCATGCGTATTCATATAAAAAAAACGTTTAAACACTTTGTAAAGACGTTGTAAAAACGCTATTTATGTGACCCAATTATATCGTTGATAATTATCAAATATGACGATTTTATGTTTAACATTTGGACTGATCGAATCGAAAGGTTCCGGGCAAATATGATGCTATGGAAATAAAGTACATTTTGAACTGGTTTAGAAAATGCGTTACATAGTGCCCGATTCATATGATGTGACGAGATCGAAGAAAAATTTGCCATGTCATGTCATTTTCTCTTTGTGTACAATAACTTTTTCCAGAGTAATTTTGGTGTTATTTGTTAATTCGACTTTAACGCGTGAATTTGTTCCTTGAACGGTTTATGTCAATAATTGACGCCCGACCATTCTCCTCCGAATATATGTTTTTTAGACTGCCAGTCAGCAAGCAAACTGAGTAGATCCCGTGAATGTATCTTGAATTCTTATTATTTTTCCAATGAATCAGTTCCAGTATCTGTTTTCATTCTTCTAAGTATTATACGTCATCGGGACGACTTATTTATGTTTAACGACGTGAAATACGTTAATCTGACGTGTTTTACCCAAAAGGGAAATTTTAAATACAAACCTTTTTTGCTTGAATTTCCATATCAACATGTACATTATTTTGCTACTTGCAAGCTAGAAAATATGAAAATAACCTTAACCATCATATAAATAGTATAAGCATATTTGTAAACATTTAAGGACACAAAAATCTGGATCTAATGGTGCATCTGTTAATTTATTTATTTGACCAAATTTATCATTTTGGATTATATAATGTATATTGTGTTTGATATCCATGCATGGATAGCTGAAATAAGTGTGTTGGTTGGTATTTCATGTTAATTGAATGTAAATAAGTGTTCTTTGCATTTATCAGATCCTGAATGAATTGTGAAAGTAGTGATAGCAATTCATTTTATGTTTTATTTCATATTCATAACATGAGTATCATGATTTTATCACAGTATTGTTCTGGTCCTATCTACATATTCACTCCAGTATGATATATTTCATAATATACAATTAACATTTCAAAGTATATAAGTAACAGTAGATTTACAAATTTACATATATACATATTTTAACAGCTATCTATGAAATATTCGAATGCAAGACACACTCTTTGGAATTTTTCTTTGGACTGGATCATATCACGATATCTTCATAGTCAATTATCAAACGTTTAAAAATACACATTTACTCAATTAAACATTTGTCTCAAGGGCCATGAGTCAGAACGTCTGGTTTGTTGACTTGCTAAATAATCGATTAAATATATCAATAAATTTCAATTAATATAATCAGTAACAATACGAATCTCCATGTGATATAAAACTGCTACACCAACGATTTTCACGGAATGGTGGTTTTTCTTATTTGCATTTTTGTTTAAAGGCACCTAAATACCACGCACCATCCATGCATTCTACACAGACCTAGTGTTATGCACACATATAAGTTTATTTCTATTACTTTATTAATAGTCACTAGTCCAACAATGAACAATCAATATATTTGAAACAGCTATAACAAAAACTGAAAGTGAATTTGATTCAATAACATCGAATTTGATTTCAGCAAAATGGTAATATTCATATCCGCAGTTTCCCCGGTTACTACCCGAAGAAAACAAGTCTAATTTATGTTTAGATAAAGCCGATATAGTCGATAGTGTCTAGATTTGCACCACCAGATACATTAACAAACTGTCTAGGCATCCGTAGAGCTATACGTTGGATTATCCAGTTCATGCTTTTGTGGGTGTCCCATGGTCTGTTCACCAACCCCATACCCCTGTGTGGCCCCAACCAACTCTGCATCACGCTGCGGTCCCGTAGCCAAGTTAAAATCAAATCCACCCATACCAGCAGTAATATCAACCTCTTCCGGGGATGACGTTTCTGTGTACTCTGCCTCCTGTGACGTCCTTGTGTTGTTGTATGACGCAGCTGTGTTGTTGTATGACGAAGCTGTGTGGTTTTGTGACGTAGTTGTGTGGTTTTGTGACGTCACTGTGCTGTAGTGGTTTTCTTCGGGTTCGTTGTCAAATTGAACGTATTGACCGCTGGCGGAGTAGTCGTGTGGGGTGAAGGCGGATTTCTGGGGAAGCGGAGGGGCCTGGGATGAGGCTTGAGCAGACGCTGTGGCTAAAATAATGCATATGATATTATAATATGAACAAATGTTATATCCTGCAATAACACGGAAACCATATGCTTTTCCCAATAATAATAATAATAAATGTGCAATTTATCTATGGCAACAATTGCAACACTGCAAATACTCGTCAGTGCGCATCGTTTTTTTTTCCGGAAACGCTTTTCTATCTGTGCATTATAAAATATAAATATAATATAGAAAGCAAATACGACTCCAATACCAACACCTTAAAAACTGTAACCTTAAAAGCAGTTATAAAGTACATTTAAAGTACACGTAAAAACTCACCACCGGTCGCAGTGGCCGTAGCAAGCGGATTAGCAAAGGCCGTCGGTAACGTATCCACTCCGTTCTGCGTTGTTCTTCCCGATGCTGTCACTGCGTGTCCATTGTTATACCTTAAAAATATGATTTTATAATAATGATAATATTGTGACATTTATATAGCGCTTTTATCAAATAAACATGTTTAAAGTTACTGTCATATTTTGGCGTAATTTTGACCACCAAAAATTAATCGCCTTTTTTAATAATATGTTTTTCATTAAAATAGCTACATTTGAGGTCTAAAAATGGCAGTCAATTAACAAATATATTATGGTCATGAAAAACATATCCTTTATAAACCATGTAATTTAAGTTATATAAGTACAATCTTGTCAATGTTAACTAGACTACCTCATGGATGGCGCATTAATCTGCGCCATGAGTTTGCGCCTCATCACAGCGAACATGGCGCAGGAGAAAATGAGTGCGGCACAGAGCATGAGAAGGAGAACGAGGAGGAAGAGGATGACGCCGTAGTGGTTCGAGTCATGGTAGTGGTCGTGGATTTCAACCTCTATGGAATAAAGAAAAAAAAGTATTACTAATAAACATCTATATAGATATGTTAAGGTATATGCTATCTTAGGGCGCGGTCATCGGGCAGTGGCAAATTTGCCGCAGGCCACATAATTTGGTATAAAATAGAGTAAACTCCCTTTTAAAAGATTTTTTGTCTAAAACCATAAAGGTTGTGACAGTTTAATTTAGGGATAAAATGTTAAAAAGATAAGTTTATGGTAAAACTATTTCATCATCAATGTTCTATCAACGCACCCTTCGCCAATATCATTCATGGCATTACCCTAGTCTTTTCATGCCAGTCTGA
>LQRL01066449.1:11393-21441 GCA_001703475.1 Hydroides elegans | reverse complement strand
ACATAATTTTAGCTACCCGGAATGTCTAATCATTAGTCAGGGCTGATGGAAATTGAGGTCAGGATGATGTCAGGATGATGTATTTGTGCAACCTGGGTAGGACTTGTTATTTGTTCAAACATGTATACTATTACCATTTTGTATATGGACATAGAAGTCTGAAATAAACAGCCAAACTAAAAAAAAAAATAATAAAAATAAAAATTGGAATCGATTATGTATGGTATAAACACTTTGGTCGCAGTCTTATTTAGGGTTATGTGTTATTTTTTGGGATCTAGGTTGTTCAAAATCAGTAAATAAGCTAAGTTTAAAAATATTCACTTCTCATATTAAATAATTATATAAGTTATTTTATTTTGTTATTCTTAAACAGTCAATTAGATCTCATTGTTAAAATCAAGTTAATCACATGGATTAATTTGAACTCGGCGTTTGAAAAAAGTGCAACTGAAAGAGTTATACTATAATTAACCTAATTCAAAACAGTATATAGCGAGCATAGAACTCATTACCATGCGGTGGTATAAGCATTTCAAGTTTTATGTTGGACCCCGAGTTGAATTAAATCATATTTTGTGAGATTTATTATGAGAACCTTGCAGAACTTTTGGTTTGTGTTTGAGTTACTTTTTTTAGCCACGGCTTGCTATGGAAGACGGGGGTACCGTTGTCCCACCACTTGACCGTTATTGATTTATATGTACATATATATATAAATATATTTATTTGTTTAGTTCGTAAACTTTTCAATACCAGAAGGTAGCTTCTGGTATTCATAGTCTTATGATTGCAAAAAGTGAACAAAATGTCGTTTTTGAAGGAACAAGCGGAATTTATGCAATGTAAGCATATTTCGATTGAACGATTTACATTGTTTTCATATGGGGAATGTACCCATATACGACATTGGTGACCCATATAAGTCATTGGCGATATGATAGAGCGATTAAGTGTTTTCTAATGGCGAATGTACATGTATACGACATTGGAGACCCATATGGTAAGACATTGGTAATATGATAGATATGCAGTGCACTCATGAATGTATTCGCGATGCACTTATAAATGGGAGCTATGAATGAACTCTTACAGATACATGTATGTAATTATTGCTTACTGTGAAAGACTATCTCACACCCTTGTATGATATTGGACGCATTCAGACATTCGCGAGCAAAAAAAGAAAGGGTACATTGTTGTCTATATTTAAAATACTGGAAAAGTCCCCTTTCAAACTAACGATTTCATCCAAGAGGAATTATATTTTAACATCATAACATTAAAAAAAACATTTAATATACATTTCAAATTAAACTAGAAATGTACTACCGCAAAATGGCCCGGGATTTATGTAAACTAATCTAAATAGTTTATTCCATAATTTTACCATTTTTTTAAAGTCAGCAAAATATGTACGTTCCAACAAAAAATTATAGACCTACATGTAGCTTAAATCATCAACAAATTATGTATACTTTTTTATTGCAACCACAATTATATGTATTTCCTATTTCATACTCTTTTTGTCATTTATCAATCATTAGATCTATGCTAAGAAGTGTATTTATTATGAGACATAGAAAAAAAACAATGTGTATGGTTGATATCTGAATTCATATCTTATTACAGCTGTAATTGTGTATTCAAAATCGAAAATGATGAGCAATATATTTGCGATTTGCTGCTTAACAATTCAAATAAAATAAATAAATAAACTTAAAATTATGCTAGAAACTAATAGAAAAAAATATATATTTTTTCGTTTATGTATAATAATTTTACCAAACACTATTACATATAGTTTATTTTAACATTTAATTCTTCATCTCTATTTGTATCTTTGAGTTTACTGGATTGTCTTCAGAAGCACTTTGGTTTCCACCTGCTATTTTAAGACATTAATTGCCACTTGTTTCATGTATGACGCAACAATTATTTTGCGCAATGTAAAATAACGTAGATTGTTGTTACCATGCAAATTCTATTCGATTCCTTTAAAATAAGATTTTACAAACATAACACATGAATTTATCACTTTAAATGCATTTTTCTCTGTTTCTGTTTCGTTGTTGGTTGTTTGATTGCTATAAGTAATGTTCTGAAATAGGTTAGATACCCAAATGACAGCTATTAAGATTTCGAAGTGGAGCTTATCTTTTATCGCCCATTTCATAGAATTAAAAAGTGTATCAAAATTATATTAACGCACACTACTTAAAGATTATTTTATGACTTGAAAAATTGGCTAAGCCAACGCATTTGTGTAAAAATAATTAAATGATAAGGTTAATGTCTCTACATCTTGCATATATATGATAGAAACGTATACGTGAAATTTATTGCGAAAAACTACATAATCACCCTGTGGTAATTGCCCACGCTCAACCGGAAGTAAATTTTAGCAGTAATAGGATTGGTACCCGAAAACATGTGAATTTTATAAAGGCACGGTGAACGCTGCGCGTTCACCCGTGCCGATTATGTTGCTTTCTCTCCCTTCCTCGCTCTCTCTCTCTCTCTCTCTCTCTCTCTCTCTCTCTCTCTCTCTCTGAATTAATTACCATTATCTCAATTAAATAAACATTTAATTAACATTTCGATTTGAATCATGTTGATCTCTCTGTTTCTCTCCCCCCTTCTCTCTCTCTCTCTCTCTCTCTCTCTCTCTCTCTCCGTATCTCTTTCTCTGATGAATGTTGGAACAGTCAGGAAGTCAGGAAGGAATTTCTTGGAAAATATGGCTCTTGCATCAATCATGAATGGTTTGGATAATCATCACCTCCAATTTATATAGTCGTTTCTTTTTTCTGAATAAAAATTCTTATTTCTCTTTCTGATGAATGTTGAAAAAGCGAAGTCAGGAAGGAGTTGTTTGGCAAATTTTGACTCTTAATTCATGCTTTGATAACCATCAGTTCACTCGTTATTCAAATAAATCAATATTTAAAAAAAATCAATATTTAAAAATGCAAAAAATATATTTTTTATTGGACGTCAAGAATATAATTACGTTAATTATTTTGAACTGACTTAATAGTTTTCTTCTATTCAAGCGTTGATGTATGATAACATTTCATCGGAAAAATTAAGAAATTCGAGTATTTGTCGTAAAACGGCATTTCAATATTTTAACATATAAGGCGGTAACTATCATTGAATTTTAAAAATAGGTACAATTTAACAAAAGCTATATATTCAAGACAAAACCTAATGCGATATATTTAATTAAGAAATATGAGCAAAGTTTCTTTTTACTATTTCAAACCATATATTTTTTAATTTGGACCTTTTCGCAAATATTTCAATATTTGAGCAAAAGAGATATGTAAAAATGGCCAAGAACAGTTTTTTAATACCAGAAACCTGTGTTTCTGGTATTATATTGTGCTATTTCCCAAATATTGGTGAAATCATCACGAAATGGGCCGAAAAATACCAAATAACAGGTTTTTTCGTTCAAAAAGCGTTTCTAGCCCTTTTTTTGTATTTTTGTATGCACTCGTATATTTCGCTATGTAATATGTTATATATGAGCACATAACTATTTATAGCTGCACTCGTTGATATAATGGTATGAAGTGAACGAACACTATTTATCATAAATTGCAGTGAACGTTACAATTCGGTTCCCATGTATGTTTTCTAAGTTTGAAAAACAGTTCATATACCTTTACTTATATAAATGACTGAATTGAAAAATAGCGGTAATAAGTGAACATATAATACATGACATAGATTGCATAGAACGTACATTGTGATTTTTATACATGTCTTCCAAATTTCATCCTCTTTCAATTGCCCATAATATAAATCAAGAAATAAAATTTAAGAATTTAAAAGAGGAAATATAAAAGTAAACGTGTATAAATAGAAAGAAAATGTTGAGGCCAAATACTTAAACGCCAATAATAAACCTTGCAGTTTATTTTACGGATTGTTTAGAACTAGAAAAATATAGAAATAAACATTTCGATTCGAATTGAGTTGCTCATTTTCTACCACCGTCCGGTCGCTGTCTCTCTCTCATTGTCTCTCTCTTCCCCTCTCTCTCTTTCTCTCTCTCTCACTCTCTCTTTCTCTCTTTATCTCTATATATCTCCCCCTCTGTTTTCACTTTCTCTGTCTCTCTGACTGTCTCTGTTGTCTCTCTCTCATGCTCTCTATCTGTCATTCAATATCTCCAGATTGACGTATGTCGAACTCAGATTGACGTAAGTGGGACCGCGACGTCGGTTGAAATAGTTTGGAGAATAGAGCCTTGTTGTATCCACCATTAATGCTTTTGAAACCATCAATTGTAATTGATTCACTCTTCATTCTGAAACAAACATAAAAAAGGCGTTATAATTTTTCTTCTTTTTAAAAGAATGGTGAATGTTCTTTTGTGTCAGATCGTAAACGTGACCACAACGAATGTAGACATCAAACGCTATTTTAACGTCGGAATGTATAAAGCGTAAAATTTTAATTTAATTCAAAAGCCAGAGATATTGAAAACACTTATGAAGTTTAACTAAAAGCTCATGCAATATAATTATTTGGCTTTGGACACGAAATTTTCAACCAACATTTTATTTACAATTATCAAACAATGTTTTTTGTTGTGAAACATTCTTATACAGAAATATTTAAACCAGTTTGTGTATATATGCTGGGAAAACATACCTTTTTAAGTTACTCCATATCTTTATCCTTTTTTTCAAAGTATAAATCATAATATTTTTATTTAATATAAACGCAAAATCCAGTAAGTTGATTGTCTCATATATATAGATAGCGAACTGAAAACGTAATTCCAAAAAACTGCTTGGCCTGCAAAATATAGCTTAGTGGACAAAATACACAAAGCGTTGCGAAATAGCTGATTTGTTTTGGGTGTCTAAGCAAGTATGTTGTCAATGGATGATTCATAGTTCTTTTCAATGCAGTGCAGTGATTAGATGCAAGTACGGTTGTTTTGATTAAACGGCTGTATACATGCATGTATAAAAATGTTTAGAACTCCATTTCAACTACACATATAATTAAAGGGTTTTTATTCTGGTATTTCTAAAGTCTAATCAGCTTATTTTAGAAATAAAAAGCGTTCTATCCCCTTTTTTGTTTTTGCTATGGTATGCACTCATATAGGGGTTTCTTAATGTGAAATGGTAAACATGATATATATAGTTGCACTCATATATGTCATCAAAAGTTTATTCTCTTTCAATAGTCAATTTAAGATGTTAAATAAAAAATAAAATGCGGTACTCATATAAATCACCATTTTAATCACGTTAATACCAAATACTGATAAACCAAACCACTGATAATAAACCTCGCAGTTTTATTACGGAATGTTTATAACAAGAACAGATTATAACAGTTAGATATATTATTAAAATGAATACACACCCAAATAGGAATAATATTTTACATTAGTCTCATTTGAATAAACTTTAAATCAACATTTCAATTCGAATTAAGTTGCTCTCCTTCTACCCCTTCCCCCCTCTCTCGATCTATCTTTCTCCCCTTTTTTCTTTCTCTCTGATTCTCTCGCTGTCGACCCCTTGCTCTCTCTCTCTTTCTCTCACTCTCTCTCTCTCTCTAACTCTAATTATCTCATTCTCTAACGCCAGATTGATGAATATCGGAACTGCGTCGTCGGTTGGAATAGTTTGGGAAATATAGCCTAGTTGTATCCACCATTAATGCTTTGGAAACCATCAATTCTTATTCATTCACTCGTCATTCTGAAACAAACGCCGAAATGGCGTTATAATATTTTTGTTTTCAAATGATGATGAGTGATATTTTGTGAAGAATGTTTAACATGACCACGACGAATTAAAACATAAAAACGATATTTTATTAGAGCGTTTAAAGCGTAAAATTTTAGGCTATAGAAGCGAAATTGTCAACCGACGTTTTGTTTACATTTTTACACAATGTATTTTTTTCAAATCTTATACAGAATTAATAAAACCTGTTTATGGATATATGCCGGGAAAACATACCTTTTTAAAGTTTATCCATACATTTATCCATTGTTTAAGTGTTAAACATAGTATTGTATATTTAATTTAAGCGAAAAACGAGTGAGTTGATTGCCTCATATAAAAACAACAAACTATCCCCCCGATAAACTGCTTGGCATGCAAAAATTAGCTGCATAGACAAAACACACATAGCGTTGCGAAATAGCTGTTTTGTTTTGAGTGTCTAGGCAAGTAAGTAGTCAATGGATGATTCATATGTAATTCACATGCAGTGCAGTGATAAGATGCAAGGACGGTTGTTTTTATTAAACGGCTCTACAGAGGCATGTATAGAAATGTTAAGATCTCAATATCAACGACAAATAAAAATAAAGGGCAGTTATTCTGGTATTGTTTGAAGGCTGAAATGCTTGTATATCCATTTGTTCAATATTTTGATATAAAAGTGCGTTGTTGTATGAAAACGCAAAAGACTGGATTAATATATCATGTATTAACAACGAACTGAAAACGAAATATCAAAAACTGCTTGTCGTGCAAAAAATGGCTGCGTATGCAAAAACCACAAAGCATTGCGAAAGAGCTAGTTTTAATCAGTTTTAAAACATAAAAGTTATCTGGTATTGTTAATACTGATAAGCTTGTTTTATTAAAATGCTACTCCTCCAACAGTCGATTTTTATGAAATTCTCGTTATCTTATTTTCGGGGTCCTTGGGGTTTTAAAAACTGCTTAAATGTGCTTATATTGCTTATATAAGCAAACTTATGAACGCTTATATTCAAGCAGTTAAGATTGTATTTGTGATACATATGTGATTGCTTCGTCATAATTTACACACCATAATATTGTTATAATTAAATTCATATGACACTGTATTAATTCCTACTGTATTGTGACACTGTATTGGTCCCTAAAATGTTGTTCAAAAGAACATTTTGTGGTGCACTCGTTATAATTGTTACGTCATAATCTAACCAATACGCAGTGGTTATTAACAAAAGGGTCTTGAATAGTAAATTGACACACCATAATATTTAAAAGATAAAAATCATACGTCTAACATTGGGGTTCTGCATGTTTTGAATTAATGGGAGCGCTAAAGTTCAGTTTTCTTGAAACTAGATTTATTTTGTTTAAATCAAAGCATGGTAATTTCATGTCTTAACTTGTAGTGTATAAACTCAAATCAATATTTTGCAAGGTAATAATGTTTCGATGAATTAAATCAACGGTCATTTCAAGTTTTAACAATCGTTTATATAGTATGATATTTCATCTCAAACGCACAGTAAGAATAATAACATAAGTGGGTATTATGTATCACTCAATCAAATAAAAGCTTCGTGTTCACCCCTGGTTAGGGGGAAGGATATTCTGTATGCATTGTCCAATGACATACAATCATGAACGAACTTGAACGGGCATTGAATCAATGACCACCGACCAAGAGTCCAACGCCTTCACTACGCGGTTATTAGGTCTCCACCACTGATATTCATTTTTCCCTATCCAAAAATCTCTATATCTATGATGAAAACTAGTATCTATAGGCAGTGCTGTATGAGTTATATGGAACCACACCTGAAACACAATCAATAAATACAGTGTTTCACATATCAACTGAGGGCAGTAGTTTCTTTTTTCTTTAGAAAATAGTTTTGATCCTAAAATATATATTTGAGAAACATATTAAATAATACCTTGATTTGCTAATATTTGATGGAGAATTACTATTTTAAAATTAATAAGAACCACGTGAAGTGGTATTATAGTCCGTTATTTTTTGTTTTATATGATTGATGATTATCTATAGCATCAAATTATATAATTATTGATTATTGTAATGTTTGTAAAACATTAATATGATATTCTTTGCAATCGTGGAGTTGTTTAGCTCATTTTACAACTTAACAAATACATCATTGGGGCCGTTAATTGTTGGACAACTGCACTTGTGTATAATATGCGGTTTTCCTAAGTTGAAAAACTGTATAAGCTGTAAAAATTATATACAAGTATTTGTAACACTGAAGGATTATATTTAAAAGGTGATATAGATGTTATTTAATTTAGATATATCATTTATTTTTTAAATTGAAGAAAATAATAAATTGAATTCGGAGGAGGCTGGTTAGACTTCTGAAATATGATAAAGCCCATTGATACCCGTTCATCAAATATAAATGATAAAACTAGAAATGTACTACCGCAATATGGCCCGGGATTTATATAAACTAATTAAGATTAGTTAATTTCATAATATCACCATTGTTTTAAAGGTTGTAAAAGATAATATTCCACCAAAAATTTTACATGTAGCTGAAATCATTAAAAAAAACTATGCATATTTTTTTTTCAAACCACAATCATACGTATTTCCTATTTCATACTCTTTTTTTCTCATCTATTATTCATAAGATTTATTTTTAGAAACATTCGCAACAAAAGATAATGAGTAATAATTTTGTGATTTGCTGCTTAACAATTCAAATTAATTTAATGAAAAACTAAAGGTGATGCAAGATACTGTCAAAGAAATATTTATATTTCCGTATACGTGTATGTAATTTTACTAATTCGGTTAAAAATATTACATATTTTCTATTCTAACATTTAAATCTCCATTTTCTTTTGTATCTTTGAGTTAACTGGATTGCCTAAGCACATTGGTTTCCACCTGCTATTTAAGACGTTAATTGCCACTTGCTTCGTGTATGACGTAACAATTATTTTGCGCAATGTAAAATAACGTCGATTGTTGTTACCAAGCAAATTCCATTTGATTTCTTTACAATACGATGTTATCACTTGCTATGCATTTTTCTCCGTTTTTGTTTCGTTGTTGGTGATTTGATTACTATAACTAATGTTTTGAAATAGGTTAGATACCCACATGACGGTTATTATGATTTCGAAGTGGAGCTTATCTTTTATCGCCCATTTGAAATGATTAAAAATTGAATCAAAATTATATGTACGCCTACTATTTAATGATTTCTGTATGGCTTAAGAAATTGGATAGTACAACGCATTATGATAAAAAATATGAAATGATGCTTTAATATCTTCACATCTTGAATATATTTGATAAAACATATGCGTGAAATTAATTGCGAAAAACTACATAATCACCACGTGGTAATTGCCCACGCTCAACCGGAAGTAAATTTTAGCAGTAATAGGATTGGGCATGCGAGTTGTATAAAGACATGGGGCCTGCGGTCTCGGGCCGACAATCACAGTATCGAAATAAACCGAGATAATAAACAACATTGATTTAATAAAACATCTTCAGAACATTGTCCATTGTAACAAAAACTATCAGAGGAATGCGTGATCAAATTTAAAGGAAAAGAAAAAAAACAGGACTAGGAGCACCTATGCAATGGAACGCCGATCATATAATGCTCAATACGAAAGCAATCTTATCACTATGCAAAGCGCTTATAAGGTCACATCTGGAAAAAGGAAATTGAGTGTGGAGTCCACATAAAATGAGATACCTTCTATTCATTCTTAAGGTCACACGGCGGTGAAGAACGCCAAAGGAAAACAGCGACGACCCGAATTTATCAAGTTCGTTAAAACGGGCACCACACTAGCTAGCAAGACTAGCAATCGTGGTAGCGCCACAGGAATACTCGCCATGGCCAACGACTGGGTTCTGCTAGTAGACTTGAAGCGACAGTTACGCTTCCCAGAAGAGTGCCTACAAACCTGCGACCCGACATCGTCATATTTTCCAAAGAAAGCAAGGTGTGCGTGATTATGGAACTAACGGTTCCCTGGGAGGAACGAATAGAAGAGGCACACGAACGGAAATTGCTGAAATACACAGAGTTGGTCGGAAAATGCAAGGACAACGGCTGGAAAACATGGTGTTTTCCGTTTGAGATCGGCTGTCGCGGATTTCCAGGCCAGTCCACATGGAGAGCGTTGAAGATGCTCGGCGTGATAGGAAAAGAGCAAAAGTAATAGACAAGGCGGGGAGAACAGCAGAATCCGCATCAATGTGGGTCTGGAACAGAAAGAGACACATAAACCCCGATAATGACACCAAT